>PJEM01008602.1:0-80622 GCA_004023845.1 Helogale parvula | reverse complement strand
GATATGTTGTCTAGATCTGCCTTGAGCAGTTCTGTGGCTGTGACTTCCCCCTGGAAGTTCTTCAGGGGAGAGTTTCTCCGTTTTGTCATTTTTGCTAGTTTTCTGTCTCTTTTCAGCTTTAGAAAGTTCGTTGGGCTCTGTGCACCTATTAGTATTTCTCTGTTAAAGGAGGCTTATTGACTGTCCAGGGCCTGCTGTTTCAGGAGATATTTTCTTAATGATATCTCTCAGTTTCTCTTGTTGTACCTGTGAGTATTTTATTTCCCTACTCTGCAATATTTGGGACTCGCCTTCTTGCACACTTTGGCTTGTTCCTTGGTGTAGTCCTAAGAAGGAAAACAGACTGACAAACCTAGAGGGAACAGAAGCACACATATATACGGACAAATCAAACAAAGAAACACATTACAGGGGGGGAAGAAAAGAAAGAAAATGGGAGGGGAAGAGGCGAAAAGAAGAGAAGAGAAAATAAAAAGAAAAGAGAAAGAAGAATAGACAAAAAAATATATATAAAAGGGGGTCAGAGACAACAAAGGACAGTAGACCGTTTAAAAGTGTATGACCAGTTTAGGGGAGAGGTAAGGATGAGATACAGGAGAATATATCTGGGTTGCAAGAAGGTGAAAAAGTAAGGGAGAAAGGAGAAAGGAATATAATGAGTAAAATTTAAAAGAATTGAGTAAAGAAAAGGGAAAAAAAGGTAATAATGACAAAGAAATAAGTACAAAACTAGTAAAGTAAAAAAAATTTTTTTATATATTAAGAAAAACAGAACAAACAAAAAAAAATCAAAACAAAATAAAAAACAAAAATAGAAACAAACCAAAAAAAAAAAAAAAGCAGCAGCTCGCCCTGGTGGACAGGCGTGGTTTGATGGGGTACGTCTTGGGGGCTGTTCTCAGAGGCTCCGCCCCTGCCTGAGGCTTAACGAGCAGCAGGAGGTGAAGTGCGCACCTTCACCGACTCAATTGCAGAGTCCCCACCCCCAGCCAGGATCGCGATTGCAATGGGGGAAAGGAGAAAGACAAAAAACAAAAAACCGAGTCTCTCTTGGTTTCAGATAGCTGCCGCTCAAGAGGCTGTGCGCTGCTGGAAATGAGCTGGGAGCTCCCACAGACTAAGCGCGTGCCCAGGCCTCCACTGGCCACCAACTCTTTGTCAGGGGTCGCGTAGGTGTGCACCCTATTTTTTCCCTGTGGGCACCCGGGATTTGCGCAGTCAATGCAGGGGGTGAGGTGCGCCGCGGAAATGCGGTCCGTGGTCCCATTCCCAAAACCAAGTTCGAATTGCTCCCGCCTGGCGCAGTTGCTGCTCCGGCCGCTTCCCGCCAGGGAGCTTGCCTCCCCGGCGCAGTCTCCGCTCCGGCTGCTTCCCCCCGGGGAGCTCGCCCCCCGGCGCAGTTGCCACTCCGGCCGCTTCCCACCGGGGTGCGCGCCTCCCCAGCGCAGCCGCTTCCTACAGCCACAGCTGCCTCTGATTCCCTGCCGAGATGGCTTAGGGCTTGAAGCTGTTTCTTCTCTTGCGCAACCCCGGTTTGGGATTCCGGCTACCCAGCGGTTATCTATGGGGTGGGTTTTTGTCTCCAAGCGCAGCCGAGCGTTCTATACCTCTTCCCCAGAGACAGTACTGTGTGCCTGTTCCGACTCTGTCTCTTCCCTTTGTCTCTGGGGCGCCACGCGCTTACCCCATGTGGGCTGGGAATCTTACTTCCCCTGCCCGTCCCAGGTTGGCCCGTTTTCAGATCTCCCCCGTTCGCCCCCACTCACTCAGGTATCTTTGAAGTTCTATTCTTTCTGGAGTCCGTATTTTCCCCTTCCGCTCTCGCAGATGAGCGTAATATCCTTCTCAGTTCGATAAATGGTGTGGACGGAGTTTACCGAGCTCCTTTCCTCTCTGCCATCTTGGCTCCTCCTCCTATATATCTTTTAGAAAGCATCTAATTTTTATTTTATTTTATTTTATTTTTTTAAAGTTTATTTATTTGAGAGAGAGAGAGTACATGCAAGCAGGGAAGGGGCAGGGGACAGAGAGAGAGAGACAGAGAGAGAGTCCCAAGCAAGCCCCAAGCTATCAGCACAGAGCCCAAAGCAGGGCTTGATCTCATGAACCATGAGATCAGGACCTGAACCAAAATCAAGAGTTGGATGCTTAACCAGCTGACCCATCCAGGTGCCCCAGAAAACATTATCTAAGTTTTAAAAACATTATTTTCTTTATATGACCTAGAACAATGGAAGCTAGTGGTAGACCCTCAACTCCTTGTTGAATTGATAGCAAGATAATCATAGAGATTTCAAAGCTATCTTGGATCTGTATGGTTAAAACACACCATAGTCCCTAAGCATTTCTCTTGTGAGAAAAGCATGGAAGAATTGTGTAACTTGAAAGTGAAGAATCAATTTAGTGGAGAAGAATTTAGTTGGACACAGGGCAGGGGGTGGGGTAATAATAAGGTTCATCGGACTGGTCTTTAGATGCCAGTAGGAAAGCTGCTGAAACAAAACCAACAAACCTATTACACTCAGGAAAGTAACAGCTTTGCAAGTGTTGAAAATGAGCACCATATTATTTATTTTGGTCCTTAGAAGACTGACCACATTGCACTCATGTTACAGTCTCTCAGCATTTGCAGGTTATCAACAGAGTTAATCATATCCATTCTCCCACACTAGATTCTGGGGTGTGTGTGTGTGTGTGTGTGTGTGTGTGTGTGTGTGTGTTTCGTTACTGTCTTGATTTTTTGCTTGTTTTTTTTCCTTTTTTTTTCTCAGCTTGTTTTTATGTAGAACTCTTCTCATACTTCTTCATAGATGAGCGCTGCATGGAGAGATTATAGAATTTTATCTCCAGTCTTTTCCTTTTTTGATAAATAGATTTGATAGATACACTAGGTAATAAAATTGCCATAACATTAGAACAGTTATTCCACCTTTACTATAAATATTATTACCATTTAGCCACTTCGCTGAAGTGTAGTTTGCTATTTTTTTTTTACCCTCCACTCTTTATCTGATAGAGGATATGACAGATTCCTCAAATGATCCATACATTCAGGAAATTGAGGCAGTATGGAGCCTACTTGGGATTCTCTCTCTCTCCTTCTCTCTTTGCCCATCCCTTACTTGTGCTATCTCTCTCTCTTTTTCTCAAAATAAATAAATAAACTTTAAAAAAACCTTCCAAAATTACTCTTATAAAATGTTTTTACTCTGATACATTTAAGAGCAGATTAAATGGTATGCATCAGAGGTATTTCAAAATTAACTTGCCTTGTTGTTTACACAGTATAAGTTTATTATGTTAGTATATAACCATTTAAAATTGTCATTATTTTTGGACAAAGAATCATTGAAAATGTAGGTTTCTTGTGCTTAATTTTTTTTCCTACTGTTTTGGTTGTTTTGTTACTATGTGACATTCCTGTTTAGGGTTCCATTAGTGAAAACATCGGAGATATCTTTTTTTAGTTATGGGATTAGCTGGTGGATTTAAGGTCACTTATTATGACTTCATATTTGTATTGGACATGATTTATCTAAATGACTGGAGACTGGACTTTCACGACCCAGGGTTAAAATAAAATCCCCTCAGGTTCTCAAAGAAGTTACTTTTGATGGGACATCCTTTGTCTGGAGAAACAAAGCTCCTGTGTGGCACCCGTAGGCCTGTCTGTTCATACATGCCGTACAACAGGATAAACATTTAAAACTGCGGTCGGCTGCCTTTAGTTCTGAAACCTGGTGAGAGATGCTGTCTTCTTGCTCAGAGGATATAAATAACATACAGAGAGATGAAGGCAAAAGACTAATTCTTTGGCTCCTTGTCTGTAATATCTGCATAATTGACTGCAACAGACGAGAGGCTCCCCTTTGTGGCCCGTGTTTGAGGACAGCTCCTCGTAAGGACTGAAATGGCCAATTTGGAATCCATCAAGCCCAACTTTTCTCTGTGACTGGACTTCCCCCTTTGGGCAGCCTTCCGTGGGAAGCCTTTAGGGAGGCCTTAAAAACTATGGCAGCTCCCCAGGAGATTGACAATGATTTGGCCTCTGTACTTTTGAAGATAAAGGACTCCTGTCAACTATATAAGACCCCGTTTTCCCAGAAGGGAATGCTTTTAAGTTTTATAGTGGATTAATTAGTAACTGAAGATAATGCCGTTGTTTGAATTGTTCCCAGTTTTACAACAAATAACTGTAGAGAGACAAGTGCTATCAGAAGAAGAAATAAGAAGAAAATCACATAAAAGATAATCAGTCAGATTTCAGACCTTGTCCATTATGCGGAGATTTCATTTCTCCAGCACTACACAGAGGAAGCTGGTGATGGAGTCAGATGCTAACGAGAAAAGGGGGAGTAGGAGAGGCACTTTCTCTCCCCCGGCACTGGTGGAGGAGCTTAGTGCCTTGAATATCTCAGACATTTCTAGTTGTATAGAGACGTCGACTGAGGAGGATGGAAACTCAGTGTCTTGGAAAGACATAATATTTTACACAGTGATGGTGAAATGAAAAAATAATCAAGTGCTGATTAAAGCCATACTTGTATCTGGGGATTCTTCTGGGTAGGAGGCAACCCTCAGATGTATTTATGTTGATTTTTAAACAATATTAGGCGGTGCTGCAGTGGTTAAATTTCTGATGCCATAGAGCTTAGCAAGACCCTATAGATGGCTTCATTCCTTCTGGTCTCTGACTCCAGAGAGATGAAGTGACTTGGTGAACCATTCCTTGGTGAGTGAGTATTAAACATTCCTGTACATGTTTTTTTTTTCCCCCTAGAGTTTTAGGGTTTCAATCTTTATAAAAATAGTAACTTAATTAGATGTCATTTTGTGGATATGTTTTCATCTGAGGAAAAAGAAATGGAAAAAGCTACAGAACTAAATAAAATATAAATTGTTAAAAAAAATCTAGTGCGACGAAAGTGTAAATAGTATCTGCCTGTAAGACCTGAGCGGGGGTAAACCAGTGGGGAGGGGTAGGGGGTGAGGAAGCCGGGTGGGGCACCTCGCTTCACACCAGGTAGTGTTTCTTTCTTGGGCAGCCGGCTATGGACAAGGATCCAGGGTTGGCATTGGATGCCTAGTGGTAGTGACAAGTGCTTCTCTGTGCATTTGGTGTTTTTACTTATTTATTTACTTATTTTATTTTAATAGCGGCAGAAGTGAAACCCTCAGTGTGGTGACTAAAGTATGACTGGCTATCGTTATATTCTTGAGAGCTCCTGACAGATTGCCTGTGTTCCTTCTGTGGTCAAATCTGTAAATAATATGCAGAATCCTGAGTCTCCCCCTTCTTCTTCCCTTAGCGCTACTCTCTCTGGTTCTTGTTTCAGCCAGTGTCACCAAGTGCTTTTCTACAGCCCTGGCTGGTCCTGCAGACCTAGAAGGAATCAGTCAGGTCCCTGGTGGAAAACCGCCTTCCCCCCTCATCTGGCCCCAATAACTGATACTTCACTGTTAAAAAAAAAAGAAATTTGAAGCAAATATGATTTTTTAAAATTATTTATTTATTTATTTTGAGAGAGAAAGTGAGGGTAAGCAGAGGAGGGACAGACAGAGAGAATCCCAAGCAGATTCTGTGCTGTCTAGTGCACAGAGCCTGATGGAGGACTTGATCTCAGGAAAGGTGAGATCATGACATGAGTCAAAATCAAGAGTCAGATGCTTAACTGGGGGTGCCTGGGTGGCTTAACTGGTTGGGCCTTGGACTCTTGGTTTTGGTTCAGGTCATGATCTCATAGTTCGTGAGTAAAAGCCCCACATTGGGCTGACAGTGCAGAACCTTGCTTTGGATTCTCTCTCCCTCTCTCTCTGCTACCTCCCTCCATAAATAAATGAACTAAAAAAAAAAAAGAGTCAGACGTTTAACTGACTGAGCCTCCCAGGTACCCCAAAACTAGAAGGATTATTAAAGTTCTTTTAGATCTAAATTCTCCATATATAGACCCAAAGAGTCTGGCTTGCTCAAGGTTACATGACTGCCTATAGACTCATTAAGAGATTGAGATAATAAAGTTAGTTGAAGCCTCACAGAGTTCCCCTTCAAAAAGTGAAATCTCTGAGTAAAGGACATACTTCTTAGGTCAGTATCTTGGCAGAGGTGAAATTGTTGAACTACGGAACATGGGCACAGAGGGAGAGGAGTTGGTCCTTGGAAGAGGGGGCAATACAGGCAAACCTGGCCTCTCTGTGTTGCTGTGTCCTGGCCGGTGAGGCGGCATCGGACTTGCTCTGACTCCCTGCTTCCCGTGGCTGAGCTCCCGGGGCTGACCACCGTGTGGCCTCCACAGGGGACATTACTTGGAGCGGGAGGGAAGTGGAGCCTGCCGGTTTCTCTGGGCTTGTGCAGGATACCTGCTTTGTTCGGTCCTGCCCAGCAGCAGGGATCTCCTGTGACCCCGGTACCCATATTGCGAGTGTGACCACCCAAGGGCTCTGCTGGCCTCTAAAGAGACAGTCCTCCGGTTCCTGGAATCTCTCCTTCCCTGACTCTGCGGCCATTTCTCTGGGACAAAGCTCAGGCGAAGGAGGAAAAAGGAGAAAAGGAATGAATTAAAAATTTTTTAATTTATTTTTGAGAGAGAGAGAGAGAGAGAGAGAGAGAGAGAGAGAGAGGAGGGAGAGTGGGAGAGGGGCAGAGGGGCAGAGAGCAAGGGGGAAACAGAATCTGAAACAGGTTCCAGGCTCTGAGCTGTCAGCACAGAGTCTGACTCAGGGCTCGAATCCCTGAACTGCGAGGTCATGACCTGAGCCTTAACCAACTAAGCCACCCAGGCAGCCCGAAAAGAAATGAATTTAACCTCCTTCCTCTGTTACTAAAAGAAAAACTTACATGGAGCCCCAGTGGGAAAGAGAGATTTGATCTGGGAGGCAATCCGTACTATAAAACAATTCCTGTCGCATTCACTTGGGACCTGGTTGTGGGTTTGAACAACTATTTTGCTGACTTGTTGGCAGCAAGTGTGAGTTTTCCTGTTCAATTAGGTCTTTGGGAGTGTTCTTAGAATCCTATGGAATCATTTGGCTCATACAGGAAAACGCCTATTGGTATTAATTTTCGTCCTTTTCCTTTTGATGTTAAAGTAGACTGAAGCACTTCCTCCTTTTCTGCTGTGTTCTTTTTCTTTGCATCTTCCCCCCATCCCAAATGATCCCAGTATTTCCAAATACAAGGGGTTAGTTGTGGAAAACTCAGGAATGGGGTCCTGTTACAGGCTCAAAGGACGACGGATCCAAATGGGAGCAATGAATGTGCTATTAGTAAAAATCTGGTTGTGTTGTTTAGTAGTGGCTGTGAAATTTAAACGCCCTTGGTAGGTTAAAACTTGAAGAAATTGCCCTCTTCTGTACGCTACCTAATGAAAGACTAACCTCTTTTAGGCTGAACTCCAATCAAGTTCACTGAAGTTGCTTAACTATAGTCTGGAACACTTGGATATACATTTCTATTTGATTTGAAATGTCATTATAAATACTTGTGTTAGGCCAAACTCAAATTAGAAAAATACAAAATACTAAATGAACCGTTATTTTTATGTTCTTGTTAGCATCTTAAAAATTTTGTAAAACTTTGGGTTAGTGTGTTTATGATATCCAAACCTGTGTTTTCTTTCTCGTGTTAAAAGTTTACTTGGTCTGATTTAATTATCATTTTATTTTTAGGTTCAAAACGACTTACAGTAATCTCTCTCTTTTTTTTAACCTCAAACTTTTGTCTATCATCAGCATAGAGTTTATATTTGGAACAAAAATCATGGAGTCTGAAACTCTTGGTAGTCTGTGTACTTGTTCAGAGATTATTATGAGTCCCACAAAGTTAAAATGAAACTATAAGAACATGTTGCCAATGGCGTTCTGTTCTTTTTGGACACTCTGATCTGATAGTGGGAATGAAAAGGAGCATAGATCCTTGGGGAAACTGATGGCTCCTTCTTCGTCTATAGCAGGGTGCTTTCTTAGCCACTGCTTTGGCCCTTGTGGGTAAGGAAGCTCAGCTGTTTTGTGGATATTGCTTCATGTAACAGCTCTTCAAAAATACAGCCATAAATCCTGGAAAATAGTATTTAACGGTGTCACTGTTTCTCTTTTGTGTTAGAAAAGTTTAGTCAAAACCTCCAAGTCTGATTTAAAATAGGTAAGATTTTTGAACATTTATCCAATTGACATTGATCTCCGAGTTACAGATGGGGTTCAGTAAAGGAAAGCCAAATATCAGCTTTCCTACTGTAGGATGACTTAATTAACGTAACCGAATGATCAAAAGAATTCGAATAAGTGGGGCAGCACTTGTGAGACTTAAAACAACAACAACAACAACAACAACAACAAAGTTTGAGGACTTCACTACCTGAACTATCTGATGGGGAGCCTGGGTATTTAGGAAGATAAGTACATTACCATGGTGCGAAGAATTCACACCAAATGGAGTTGAATGAAAGACAAGATCGTCAGCAGCCTGGATAATTTAGTTAACTGATGACTTTGTAGTGAGGCAATGTCATAGATAAGAATGCTTAGCTCTAAATGTGGGATATTTCCCAGGCGGCATCTTGCAGAATTGTATGGGATCGCTCAAAATAAAAGATTACCCAAGAGACATACATGAGACAATTATTTGTGAAGAAAACACTAAATAATTTGAAATGTTCTGAAAATAGTGAAGGCAATGGGATGGGAAGAAAAGAATAGTGAAGAGGACCTCTGTAAGATAAAGCTGCATTTTTGGCGTAGCTTGCGTTATTTATTTCTTCTTTCATTCTTTAGAAACAGTGTTTTGGACTGGGGAAGAAGACTGGGTCTTTACAGATTAATAAACTGTTTAAAAGCTTCCTTATTTTTGCTACTTTCTGGTTTATCAACTAAATTATAGTAATAACCACTAATTCAAAGTGTTCCATCCTTAGTTCTCAAATTAAGAAGTTAATAAAATATGGGGGTCTCAGTGGCTGAGTCAGCTGAGCCCAGGTCTGTGGGACTGAGCCCTGTGTTAGGCTCTGTGCGAACAGAATGGAGCCTGCTTGGGATTCTCTCTCTACCTTCCCCCCGCCATTTCTCTCAAAATAAATAAACATTAAAAAAATTTAATAAAATATCAACTAGGTCAAAATGTTAGTATCATATTGACCCTTAAAAGTTTCTTGTCTGGGTCTACCCAGACCCAGTACTTTCTCTGATAAGAACTACTGAAGAAATCCACCTCCTTTAGAAAATCATGTGGTGCCTTTTTTGTTAAATTTTTAAGTTTATTCATTTAGTTTGAGAGAGACAGAGACAGCGTGAGCAGGGAAGGGGCAGAGAGAGAAAGAGACAGAGAGTCCCAAGCAGGCTCCAGGCTCTACACTGTCATCACAGCGCCCTATGCGGGGCTCAAGCATAAGAACCCTAGATCATGACCTAAGCTGAAACCAAGAGTTAGATGCTTAACTGATTGAGCCACCCAATCGCCCTGCATGAAGCCTTTGATCTGTAAATGTTACTGGCATCTGTTTCTGATTCTTTCTTGTGCCTCATTGAGTGCCCTACAAGTCCTGAATAAATGTTTCATTGTTTGAAGAAATGACCTCCATGTGCAAGCAGACCCAAAGTCAGAAAAATGAAGGAGCTGGAAGAGAAGTGGAAACTTGGGTTCTAGTCATAAGTTCTACAAATTCAGTTCAAGTTAGAGGAGGATTTACTCAGGTGCTTGTTATGTGTCATGAACTGTAGACATCAGGGCCCAAATGAGTAATTGTGCCTCTGAAGAGGATGGCTTAGCTGCGTGTTGGTCTGTATATGCAGTGCGATGCAGCTAGCAGAGAAGAAGACTTGGCCACCTTATAAATGATCTTTCTGTATACATGTCGATTTCCAAGGCTATTTACCTAAAATTCTGCCTCTGTTCTGTGCCATTAGTGACTTTGATTGTCTTCAATTTGCATTTCAGACAGGAAGGCAGCCTCCCCAAAACTTTCACATGCTAACAGCTGTAATTAAAGTAGAAGGCCTTATTTAAATAGTAATTAGCCTTCAGGACTTGAAGTGTAAACAGAACGCTAATTCATTTAGATAGTTAATTGGTCTTCTGGGTTAGAGATCTTAGCATGGCCTTCCTCTTTAGTCGTGATGTATTTATGTACTGAGTACACTCGATGTGTTGACTCAGTGGGATGAAATTTTGCAAATCTTGCTGGACTTTCAGAATTTTAGCTTTTAACTCCTCAGTCATGACTAATGGAAATGAATTTGAAAGCATTGTGAAAAACATCAAGTAAAATTCTATAGCAGAATCATTAACACTTGACTTTTCTTCATCATTACAGGGACCACACGGCCCAGTTTGATTGCTCCCCTTTAGTAACATTTTTTTTAACTTTTAAAAATGTTTATTATTTATTTTAGAGCACAGAGCCTGGTGCGGGGCTCAAACTCATGAACTGTGTGGGATCAGGACTTGAGCTGAAGTTGGATGCTTAACTGACTGAGCCACCCAGGCGTCCCTGATAGCGCCTCTTTAGGACTCAGGAATATCTTGGTCTGGAGATAAATTATGTGGTCATCCTCATCATAATTAAAGATGGCATCATACAGTGGTCGCAGTCACAGAAGGTGTGGATAAGATCGGTTATATTTTCTAGTGAATCTAATGACAAATGTCAAAATCCTTTTTCCTACCTTCTGCCATAAACATGGTTAACGAGTGATAGTAAGTTTATAAGGTCATCTTTGGGGTGCCTGGGTGGCTCAGTCGTTAAGTATCTGGCTTCAGCTCAGGTCATGATCTCACAGTTCGTGGGTTCAAGCCCCACATCGGGCTCTGTGCTGACAGCTAGCTCAGAGCCTGGAGCCTGCTTCAGATTCTGTATCTCCCTCTCTCTCTGACCCTCCCCTGCTCGCACTGTCTCTCTCTGTCTCTCAAAGATAAATAAAAAGCATTAAAAAATTAAAAAAAATAAAAGGTCATCTTTTTTGAGGGTCATTTACTCTACCAGGAAGTTTGTCATTTCCTTTGCCAAGTTTCCTAGTCTGCCAATAACACTTGCTCAAAAAGAATCATTGTATTTGATAATGGCATATCTGTGTTGTTGTGTTTCCTCAGTCCTATAGATAAGTTGCATGGAGGGTTGGTCTGATGCTGTTTCACTTCTTTAAGTGTTTCTTTTCTTTATTCCAGCTCATCACAGTCAACGACAGAGGCGTAGGCCTGCTGCTAGCCACTTTTCCAACATGTGCGTCCCAACAGACCTGTATAAATAGTACATATCACACTAACTCAACAAATATTTAGTGAACGCACTGGCTGGCACATAGGAGGCATTCACAGATATTTATTGAACGAATAAACACCGCACCTTCGACTGTGTGTGAGGTGGTACCAGCTGGGTGGTAGGAAGAGGGAGGGAAGAGAAAGCTCTACATAATATCGGGGGAGGTTCTGCCCTCAAGGGGTTAAGTCTCCAAGGGGAAGGTGTGAATAAATAATCATAATTGAAGGTAAGAATCATTAAGTGCCAAAAGAATGTCTGAGAGCTCACTCAGGCCGGGGAGGGTGTTGAGGGGGAGGCTGGAAGGAGAGGTAAATATCCGAGTTGAGGAATTTCCCTCCATTTAGGGTTCATTCTGGCCTCTGATTGAGTCCTCTGACGTGTGGAAGGGCCCTCCTGAGGTCAGTCTCTGCGACTGTGCACTCGCTTTTTTGCTTTTTGTGCTTTGTGGTTTTTTTGGCTGGCTAGCAACCTTTCCTTCGAGATTGATGACTAATCCAAATGAGCATTAGCTCACTTTGCAAATATGAATATGATAATACAGCAATAAATAATGCTAAAAGCTACCAATTTATTATGATTCATTTTAGCTGCGAAGTTGAAACACTGCGGTAGCGTTACAAAAAGAAGTGAGTTGAGTCTTGTGGGACAATCACTGCGGCACCAACCCCAGCCTGCGAAGCACCTTGACCCGGTAACAGGAGGGCACTCTTTCCTAGGGCATACCATAGCCCAGGGCTGGAGTGGGGGCTGGCCTTCCATTCTTGGGTGCTTGCTGTAAGTGACAGCCCCATGGCCCCTGACTGCGACCCCAGACCTAAGTAGAAAAACAGAAGGGGATGGGAGTGGATACACAGAGGGCCAAGGTTTTTCATTTACGATGACAGAGCGATAAAGCTGAGAATGTAGCGAGTAGCTGGGTTTCCCTGGGCCCCAGAAGCGAGCCCTTCCCTACCCACCTCTTCTGGCTTTGCCTCCATGCAAGCACTCCGTGCTGGGCGCCTTCAAATGCCTTGGCCCTTTTGTCGCCGAGGACCATCTTACCGGCAAGATTCATGGGACTGGAGAACTTGGCCCATGTCCAGAGTTAAAATGAGAGATAATTGCTCTTAGACACTGGCCTTGAAGGTTCCACGGGGAAGGCTTGGTTTCAAAATGAATAAAAGGATGAAAATGCATATACACGGAGGGCCAAAGTCTTTCACTGCAGATTAGAATGGGATAAAGCTGAGAATGAAGTGCCTAGCACCAGCTCCCGGTAAGCTTGCTCTTTTTGGAGAACAAAACAACATCGGGCGGGCGTTTAGGGCATTAAAAAAATGAGTTTAATTGTCACTATGTCCCCCAAAGTATAAAGTAAAATAATTTTGCCTTGAGGAATTTAAAATGAGGAAGGCTTATTCGCAGAGCCATACTGATGCAAAGCACTGAAAATGAACAGAACATGCAGAGCCTACTTTTTTTTTTTTTTTTTTTTTTTTTTTTTAGTGTATTGTTGCTCAGGTCGAGACAGACGGTTCTGCTACCAATAGGACCCGGGCCTCACCCAGGCCAACGGGCTCTCCGGGAGGCACGCTCGATCTCCAACCCGCCCCTTGAAAAGGAAAGTAGGGCCCGGGACACTCCGGCAGCGGGAGCGAAGGGCTTCGAGAGGGAAAGTAACCCGAGGCGCCCGTTTCGGGCGGAACCGCCCCCTCCCACGAGTTTCGCAGGGTCCTCGGCCCCGCCCCTCTTTTATTCCGGGAGCGGCGACGGGAGCCGAAACTTTGTAACCCGAGCGCGCCTGCCCCGCGCTCCTCCCCGCCCGAGCCCGGCCCCCGAGGGAGGCGCGGGAGGTGGGCCCTGCGGCCGGGAAGGCTCGGGGACGCCGGCGCACGCGGAGCGGGGACCCCGGGAGAGCTCGCCGCCGCCGCGGGGCAGCGGAGCGCGCGGCCGGACCGCCCGAGGACGCGGCCCCGGCCATCGGCGCGGACGGGCGGCGGGGAGCAGCTGGGCCCGAGGGGTCCCGCGCCGAGCCGAGGCCGGGGGGCCTGGGGTCGCGGCCCCGCAGCTGCCGCCGTCCGGGAGCGGAGCGGCAGCTGTGCCCGGGCTCCCGGCGGCGGCGGGGGGAGGAGGAGGAGCTGCAGCTGGACGGTGGCAGCTGGAGGAGGAGCCGGGGAGGGGACCGCGCTGTCCGGGCTGAGCCGCGCGGGGCCGAGCCGCTGACCGCGGCCATGCAGCCTTGACGGGGCGCTCCGGTGCGCGGGGACCAGCCGCGGGGCGCTCCCTCCCGGGAAGGGGCGGCCGGCCCTGGTAGCCAGACTATAACCGCCGACTCTCGCCCAGCGGGGAGCAAAGCCCTTGACCATGGAGCCCGTGACCAAGTGGAGCCCCAAACAAGTGGTGGACTGGACTAGAGGTGAGCGGGTCTGGTGGGGGGCAGGGGTTGGGGCCGGCGGGGAGCCGGGGTCTGGGGGTGCCCAGCCCATCCCGCGGGCGAGAGCGCAGCGCGGTGACCCCGCAAACTTCTTCGGGGTGGCCGGTGCACCCCCTCTCTCGTGCCTGCCTTTGGGGGTGCGAGCTGTGGCAAGCCGAGGGGAGCCCCAGCATTAAGCCGGGGAGTGGAGACGGCCTTTCTACGGGGGGCGAGGGCTGGGGGGCGCGGCTCTCGGGACTTGGGGGGACGGCTGGCGCCGCGGGGCTGGGGGCCCGGCTCCCAGGCCGCGGGTCCCGGAGCGCAGAGGCACAGGGCGCCTTTGTGTGGGTGACTCCCCTCGGACCTCGTAAATGCCGCCCGCCCGCCCGGAGCGGTTCGCAGGCGGGACGGGGCGGCTGGACAGGTAAAGGGAGACCGGGCGCCTCGGCGAGCCTCTCTGTTTTTGTTGGAGAAGGCGGCGGGGCAGCCCCGGAGCCGGCGCGGAGGCGATTCCGCCGGCGAGAAGCCCCCAGCCGGACTCCCGGCGACTCGGTGACTTTTGCTCCAAGGTGCCGGGACCCCCTGTGGCGCCGCATTTCTAGGCCACACTGAGACCCCGGGGAGGGGCGATCTGCTCCGAGTCGCTGTCCTGAGCGGCGCGGTATTTGGGACGAGGAGAAGCAGTGGGCTGGGCGGTGAGAGGTGGGTGAGCCGGGGCTAGAAGCTCTTCCCGCCGCGGTTTGGATTAGTTTTTAGTGCCTCCCAAGATTTCCAGGGAAGAGTGATCGAGGTTCCTCAGGCCTCTAAGACTCTTCCAAAGAAACAAAGCCCGCAAGAACAGCCACCGTGTTTTATGGGTTCCTCACCCCCCTCCCGGCTTAACATCTCTTTGTTTCAAGTTACTGTTTCTTTTTTCTTTCTTCTATCTGCTCTTCCAGGTGAGGAATGGTGTCCTTTCTCAATAATAATAACTAGAATTGTATAGCGCTTTACAGTTTGCTAAGAGCTCTCTCTCTGTTATTGCCTTTGGTCACCACAGTAAGCCTGTGAGGTAGGTAATGCTGGTAAGATCAGGTCATCCTTCAACCGGTCTCACCCATGGCTGGGGCATGACGAAAACTGGCCATCTCTCACATCCCATTTCTCATGCCTGCGAAGTGCACCTAGACCGCACGGGGTTGGGGTGTCCTCCATGTACGGGACACATGGCATGTGTCAGTGGGGTAGCCTGATCCCAGTGGAGCAGGAAAGGGATACACTGTCTCCGGAGAAGAGGTTTGTCCAGGGGCCCAAATCTCCAAGGATCCTATTTCACACGAGGATGAGGATGACACACTTGTGCACTGGTGACTCGGTTCACCCGGGGAAAGAGTAAATAGCATTGCCAGGGCTCGGCTCGAAAAACATTAACTTAAAAGCTATAAATGCCCAGACCCGGTTTTGAAATGGGGTGTAGTTTCTCTGTTCAAGATGCCACCAGATTCTCCCGCTGGGGACTTGCCAAGACGGCGCTGGTTGGTCTGTCCATTATAGAAGCAGTGTAAGAAATGGATGATTTCAGCAGTTTCTGACCTCCAGAGCCGTTCTGTCCAGTAGGGTAGCTGCTAGTCACATGCGGCTCTTAAGCCCTTGTGTTGTAAGTGTATAATTACATGTGTGTGAAGACTTTGTGTAGAAAAATCATGTAAGTTATCTCAATATTTTTTATACTTCATGTGAAGTATTTTGGATACGTTGCCTGAAACAAAATTTATGATTTAAATTAACTTCACCTGTTTATTTTTCGCTTAATTGCAGCCCCTGTGAAAATAGAAACTTACACAGGTGACTCACATTGGTGGCTTGCAGTCTACTTCTGTTGGACGGTACTGCTCTGGAGGAAAGAAAGGGTTACAGTTTATCGCTCTTTGGCTTTCCTGAGCTTCTGCCAGCCTACTTGATAATGTACAACTAGAAAAAATGGTAACAGGCACACAGGAAGATTATGGAGTGAGATCTTCACACCCTCAAGACTGGTGTCTTTTTTTTTTTTTGTCCCTCTTGGGATTGGGAGAAGGGAAGTGTAAATTTACATCCTGTTATGTTTGTTTAGCATCTAATAAGGAGGAGCAGATTAAAAGGGTTTTGGTATCCAGTTGCCTTGACGTTATGACTTGAGATTGCTTTCCTCTAGGGAAAGTTTCCTACTGGCCTGAAACAGCAGTCATCAGCAGTTCAATTCCTTGCTATCAGGAGCTCCGGGTACTGATTAAGTTACATACCTGTGGTTAGCATGTGGCAACTTTATACAGAATGCCTGTGCCCTTTTGGACGCCGAAGTGTAGCCTCATAGAATGACCTGGGTGCTTTCCGTGTTAGAATCTAGGAAATATAAAAACAGCAAGTGTGGCTTACACTTAGACAAGAGGCTACATTCTCCCAAATTGTGTGGTGCATTACTTGAATATTTCTCATAGTAGTGATGTGAAAGTATTGACTTTTCAATCAACTGTTGGCTTCTGCAAACTCTTTTGCTTATGCGTCTATTTTTAGCTGTCTTTGCAAACATCTCTACCCACCCCCCACTTTATAAATACGTCCTACTTACTGATAAGCAGTTCTGCATGTAGACTTTGTCACTCTGGGTATTGCATGAGGATGGCATGGTGAGTGTTAGCCCTGTAGGAAACCTTGGGCTTAACTCTGTCTAAACCTGGCCACAATTTACAGCTTGCTTTCATGTTGATGTTATTCAGCAGGAAAAAGGTTTATGCGTATAGAAAGTATTAACTCACTTGGCTTTTTATTATTATAATTTTATTTGTATTAGTCTTCAGCTATACTGTCACCAATTTTGTCATAATATTAGTAGATCCTCAGTAGATCCTGGCGGTATGTTAGGCTCTGGTCTCCACATCTTAGGAGTACTAACTCATTGAATATTGCATAACCACCCTTTGAGGTAGGAACTGTCATTCCCATTTTGTGGTTGAGGAAACGGAGGCACAGAAATGTTAAGCATCTTGCACAGCGGGGAAGGGACAGCAGCATTTGACTCCAGGAGCTTTGGCTTTCCTCCCCCTTCCCAGGGGGTTCTTCTCAGGGTCTCCCTCCCAGAGGACTCTCAGAATCTTCACCTCGTTGATGAACAGACCTCCAGCATCCCCTTGGTGTGAGTTCTGAACATCATGTTAGCGGAGGAGAGGTGTCGGGTGTATCTGTGTCTTATCCTACCTATTTGGTATATGTCAGAAGGATTATTTGTAAATCAAATTAATTCATGATTTACGGCACCTCGCCTTTCAGATAATTCAGTCAAGGCTTTTGGAAAGCAAATGATCTTTTACAACGTGTATCAGGTGAGAGTAGGGTCAGGTGTGCACAACTGAAAACGCAGTTTACGGGGGTTTAACCAAACAGGAGGGTTGATTTTCCTGCGTAAACGAAGTCTGGAGATGGAGAATTCAGAAGTAGATGGGGGCTCCAAGGTGCGGTCAGGGACCCAGGCTCCTGCCGTCCTGTTCAGCCATTCTTAGCACATGGTACCACCAGTGGCCTTCATCTTCATCCTTCATGCCTCAGCGTGAGATGGCTGTTCCACTTCCACGATCATGTCTTCTGTTCCAGGCAGGAGCAAGGAAACCAAGAGGAGGCCAAAGACTGGTGGGAGCCAAGTCTTCTCCCAGAAGCTCCGTCCAGTGACGTGGCTTGCATCTCAGTTGCCAGAACTGTCATGCCCCCCCCCCCCCCCCCGCACTGCAAGGGAGGCCAGTCACTGTAGTTTTTTCCAGTGGGTTCATTTTGGCCTGGAAAAAAAATTGAAGTTTGTTCAATAAGGAAGAACGGGAGAACAGATACTGGTAAACACCCAGTGGTGCCTAACACACAGTAATTTATATGTACTGATCTTTATAGATTAGTTCTCACAGGAGGAACGTGTCATAATTTCCAAGGTCTATTAAGTCAGCCCTGATGTAGAAGTGGTGTTCTGTTTTCATTCCTGGTGAGCTTTCTCTGGTCAAAACTGTTAAGTTATATGAAGTCTTTGTCTCTAAGCTTGATTGAAATATTAGGAGCTGCGTTGTAAAAGGCAGCTGTCCAAGTTGTGTTTCTGTATTCAGGCCATTGGGGAACGTCTTCGACAAGGAGGAAGGACCTCTAGTTTGTACCGTATGCACCCGTTGGTCGATGTGGGATGGGCAGGTTCTTAAGAAGTGTGTTAGGTGAGCACGTCTGCAGTAGCCAGCTGTAGTCACAGAGGTCTTTCTGGCCAACTTCTGGCTCCTAGCATGGGCACCACATCCCCGTCACCAACCAAGAGTAAAGGGGGTTTCTTGCTTCAGGTCTGACTGAGCCTGTGGGCTTCAGGACATTGGCTCATTCACTGTAATCTGGCCATGTACACTGCTCTTCCCTGTAATGTGTGTCAGTGTTTGGTCCTGGAGGGGCTAGAATTTCAGTGTTATCTGTAGAGATCAGGTACCTTGAAGGTCAACTCCAATGTTAGCCTGTTAGGTCCCGGCTGCTGCCGTCCATACAGAGGCCAGTTCTTCCGGTGACCCTGATTTCAATCAGGTTATGCTTTTCCCTTTAGCCTCTGTGGTCAGGGAAGAAGGGAGGTCCTTTACTTTCAGGAGCTGTACGTCTCTCTCAGAGGTCAGAAACCCTTCCTGGTTCTAGTCTATTTCCTGGGCTTTAGCCATAGAGTTATCTTAATCATAATAATAGAAAACCATTTCTTGAAGCACTTATTATGTGTCAGACACTATGCTAAGTGCTTTGTTTAGGCCCATACTTCTCAGGAAACCCAATGAGGTGTACAAACTATTATTAACTCTTTTTAAAGATGAAGAAACTAAAGCAGAGAGAGAGAGAGAGAACTTGCTCAGGGTCCCATATTTGTACGTGACAGTGCTCAACATACACTCCTGTCTCCTCCATGACTTCATCATGTCCATGGCCTGCACCAGGGCAGTGGAGGTCACAGTGGTCAGCGTGGGCTCTGGAATCAGACTCGGGGGCTGTGTCCGAGTCCTACCCCCTGATTGTATGGTCTTATGGAAGCTCTCTGTAAATTACCACTGCTTGTTTTTATTGCTTCCTTCCTTTTATTCTGTAGCTGCAGGTCATACATTATTCTCTCTGAGTGGTCAGGTCTGTCAGGGGGGTGACTGCTACATTCAGGGGCACTTGTCAGTACCAACGAGATTTCCCCACCATTTGACAGTCGCTCAGAGGAGCCAGGGCAGGACTTACCGGCTGATCAGGAAGATTCTTGGTTGGCTGAGCGATGGATGTCTCTTGCCAGTATCATGAACCTTCTCTGGGTAAAGAAACCCAAACTGTATTTTCTCAACTTTTTAAGAAACAGTAACTGACTTACAGTGAGCACAGCGTTAGGGCTGGCTCACGCTGTCGGATGTTGACTGCTGTCTGGCACCTGGTCCGTGAGCAGCAGGCCACGTCACCCGGGAGCTTGTTACAGATATGCAGGGGCTCGGGCCTGCGGAATCAGAATCTGCATTTTGACAGGGTCCCCTGGTGACCAGGGAGCTCATTACCGTTGGAGAAGCACTTCTCCGGAATGTAACTGCGAACATGTTTTTATACTCCGCTGCTGGGTTCTGCCATCTGACCTGACGGGGCCTTGGTCAATTTTGTTTAAGTCCTTGAAGGCTGGGCTTCGTTTGAGGATGCTGCACTTGGCCACTCAATGAAAGCAAAAAGGTGACGTTAGGCTGTGCATCTCTGTTTATACGCGCCGCCTAGCAACGGCTTCAGGCCATTGTCTGCAGACTAAGTGAGACATTTCCCCTGAGATTGCTTACCTACTTTCTGGGACGTGAAAGGTCCTTGTAAGAACATTGTTTTTTGTTTTTGTCTGTATCTTTTTCAAAAGAAGGGAGCCGGTGGGCCCTGTGGTTCAGGTTTGCCGTCAGGATCGCCAGGTGGACATTGGAAGACGGGTGGGCTGTGGCCAGTCCTCTAGTGTCTGAGCCCACGGGGTTTCCCAGGATTAGCAGATCCTGGGGGAGATTTCATAATAGGCAGAAAATGACACAGAATGTGATTTCGGGGACAACCAGAGCAGTTCTCGTCATTTAAAAGCACGTGTTGTGCCAAGGCCAGGCGTCTCCGTCTGTCTCCTTTGAGACCAGGAGTGACCTCTTCGAGTCTCACCTGGCAGCCTCCTCTCTGCGTTCACATCATTGCAGAGAGCTGTGGGGACCCGGCCTCTCTGCCTCACGCTTTTGTGTGGCCGCCGCCTCCAGTGTTGACTGGCCATTCCTAGCCTCTTGGGTTGGCTGTGAGACATTCACGTTCTCACCTTGCTTTCCCTCTTTACTCTCATTGCGTGATGTTTCTAGAGTTTTCAACCCAGGCCTAGCCATCATTTCGGCCTTTAATCAATAAGCAAGTTTGATTTACATAAGCTCTGCCCAGTCCTCCATGTTTGTCCTTTTTTGGGGCTTTTCACAAGCCCGAGAGGTGTGCAGGGAAGGCATACCTCTGTAGCAGATGTGGACATTCTGGCTTTTAGATATTAAATCCGTGTCCAAGGTCAAAGGCCAGGAATTGGGACCGGACTCCACAGGCTTCTCTTCTGTTCTGTCATCCAGACCTGGCTTCTCCTCTGGCCCAGGTGGGGGCTTTCTGTTTTCTCCTGATCTCCAAGTGTGGGAAGGGGCAGCTTCGGAGAGCTTCTGACTGTTGTGTTTCCTGATTCTCCCCTTAGGATTTATACTCAGAGGACATAGGCCTTTTCTTTCTTTTTGAAATTAAACAGCTTAAGCAGGACCCTGAATATTTTGAGCCTGACCTTTAAGTATTTGAGACACTTGCTGCTAGTTATTTATCTTATTGTAGTTTGTTGATTGTGTTGTATTGTTTCAGAATGCAACTCAGCAATGGAATACATAATTTCTTTTTTTGACACTCCTAATTTTTGAGCATCATATTGCATTTTTTGGTCTATGTGGTACAATTAGCATTTCTATTTGGTAGAATCAGACACACACACACACACACACACACACATACATACATTTCCTGCTCGCCTTTGGTTATTCACAGTGTCTTCCTTTTAACTTCTTTGAGAGAGAAGGTCAAGTAGCTAGCTTAGAAGTAAAGTAAAACTGGATTCATGTTCTATGTTTAACACCAACTGGTTTGAAAACTTGGGTAAGTAACTTTTCTTCTTCAAGGCTGCCTTAGTTTTCTCATCTGTAAAATGGGACTAGTAATAACCAACACATAGCGGTTTACTTATTAATAAAAGAGGCAGCATAGCAAAAGCATGGCATATAAATGTTTATATGTTTATTAATAACGATTAACCCATAACTCCAAGTTAGTACATAGTATAGTTGGATTATTTCTGTTTGAATATTTAATACCGTTGTCTCTGAGAGTCCCTTTTCACATGCTTACTAATAACTTGTGACAATTCCAGGCTCCCTTTCATTGGTTTAGCGGTGGTCTGCTAAATCAGCTGCATTGTCTGTCTTCTCCTGTTTCCTTGGACAGTTTTCCTTCACTCGCTTTGAGGACCTCGTGGGTGTTAGAGGAAGGTGGAATCATGGCAGTTTTGTAGTAGCTTTCTTGGAAAGAGCTCAGGAGCAACAGCTCAGGAGGAAAACTTATGTTGAGGACAGTTCCACACTGTTGTGAAAATAATTTCTTCATTCATTCAACAAATAATTACCTAGGACCTACCTGGTTCCACATATTATTCTCGGTGCTGGAAACCCAGCTGTGGTCCAGTTCAGGGGTCCAATGAAGCCCCTGCTTTAACTATGGGGTTGATAAACAGCAATCACAGCAAAAAAGATGAACAAGAAAATGCTCCTGATAAGGGCAGAGATGAAAGTGAAGTAGAGGCATGAAGGGAAGTGATTGGATGGGGGACTCCTTTGGTGCTGTCCTCTCTGAGAAGATGACATTCAGGCATGAATGAGGAGAAGGGACCAGCAATTGGAGAATTAGGGGGGAGAGAGGACAGCGGTGCAGAGGCCCTGCGGTGCAAATGAATTTGGAGTGTTTGAAGGAAGGAATGTGGTGGTGGCCTCAGGAAGAGTCAGGATGGCGGGGTGGGGGGCAGAGGTGGGGTGAGAGACGACACCCAGACCAGATCACAGAGGGTCTCCTCAGTCTTCATCAGCTGTTTGCGGTTTTTCCTAGTTGTGGTGGAAAGTAGGAGAGTGACAGGTCTGCTTTGGACTTGGGGCAGCAGTGAATTTAGGGAGGCCAGCTGGAAGGCATTCTGGAGGTGATGGTATTTTGCACTAGGGTTCCAGCGGCCCAGCCTTTGAGAAGTCAAGTTTTAGGTGGAATTGGTTTCTTGATAGATCATTTTGAAATTATGTTTGAAATCATGATGTATATTAGTGTGTTTCTTTTCTTTTCTTTTCCTCCCCGGGGTGAGGAGAGCTCCTACCCTCCCCTCATTCTGATTACTCTCTTGTCATTTAAACGGAGGGTGGAATCTGTCTTTCTGCGTTCACATGCTTTGTTCCCAGTATTGTTCTTTCCTGGCTCATTTTGCTGGGAGCTACAGTTTCTGAAGCTGTTTATTCATCTCTGAATGGGGGTTTTGTGAAAGTGGACTTAGCCTAGTTTGTTTTCTTTGACATCAAATGGCTGATTGAACAGTTTTTAACCTGGGATCAGAAGGGCAAACACAGTTGTGTTTATTAGAGCAAAACAGTTCCTTAGAATGCACATCAGTAGGTTGTAAAAACTGGACATCTTTCTATAGGGAAACTTAAAAAAATGTTTGAGTCAAAGGCACTCATAGATAGATCTGATTTAAAATATTTTTGTTCCATTGAAAGGCTGTCCTAGTTTTGCTTTAGAAAAGAGAGCCCTCATAATTTTGGTTGAATAGATGGTCTATTGAGTAATTTTCAGCAGGTAAGAATGGAATTCATTTTTAAACACTTAATGCATTACTTATCAGTAGGGTAGAGTGGTGGAGAAATGAGGGTAGGTAGGCTTGTATGAGAATAGGCTGGAAGCTAACTTCACACACCTATCCCCCTCCCCTCCCCCCAAGAAAACATCTGTCAGCCATTTTAGAGGAGAACCCCTACGTGTCATCTGTCAGAAAAGGCGGTGATTATGATCATCTGAATCATGCTTTCCTGAGGAAAACCTTTTAGTGAAAGGAAACATTCTATTTCCTATTTTCAGAGATTTGCAGCAGAGGGGAAATTTCAGTGCTTTTGGATTTAGTAATGTGTGTGTGTGTGTTTCCAACTTTAACCTATGTTAATAGAATAGCCTTTCATGTTCGCAGAGTAATTTTGCATTACAGTGTTTTAAAGAGAGTCAAGTCAAACTGCCTAGAATATGATCCTTGAGACAAGGAAGCTAGCTTCCCATGTAGAGTGGACCAGCCGTCATGTAATACGTGTTGAAGCTGTGAGCACCCCGCCAACCAGGATTCTAGCTGGAGCCCTACACTGACCATGCCCAGATGATGTGGCTGTGAGTGGCGTCTGTGGAAACCACCGTCTGTGCCAGAGCCAAAGTTGTTGGTCATAAATATTGAGAAAAACAAACACAGATACTCCTTGTGAGGAAGATGTCTAGAGACCTATATTATGAAGCGGTTTGCTCATGAGTACCCCTGGGCCAGGTTGGAGAATCTTATATAATGCTCATCCGTGAAGACCGCCTCCGTTTTGGTGGTAAGAATGTTCTCCATTCTTGTCGGGTCCCATCTAATCAGCACAGGTGATGAGCATCTGTAAGTATATGGACACTGGACCTGACACCCGACATTCTGAAGCGGAGATTCTCCCGAGACCCTTTCCCTGCCCCATCCACGAGGCTCGCCCAGCATCTCATTGTTGTTGTTGAGCTCATGATTTCAGCATCTGTATCCCCTGGGAACTCACGCATGTAAATTCTTGGGCCCCACCCCAGACCGACGGAGTTGGGCACTCTGGGGGTTGAACCCGGGAAGCAGTGTTGTACCAGTCCCTCAGGGGATTCTCGGACCGGCTAAAATTTGAACACCATTGGTCTATACCGCTCAAGTAGAGCACACACACACACACACAAAACTGAGTGAAGGCGGACCATCCCCCATAATTACTATCTATAGTTGGTTTTTGACTAGTACATAGTGATGAGTAAGGAAGGAGAGCTTTTCTAGTAGGGACAGTTGTCCTGTATTTCAGTGGATGAGTTATGGTACCTCTGTGAGTGCCCTTTCCACAGAGGGGGCAGGGAAGCTGTTGTCCCCGTGGGCCCCTAGCCCGCTGCTCCATCTCAGGCATGGGGGGTGGGGGGCTTTTTTTGTGTATCTCCGTGAGTACTCAGCCTTAGGAAAACACAGGAGAGGAATGTTTCATGGTCTGAAGGGACTCGTTTAGGTTTTGTGTGGAATTTCCAGACCTTGCTCTAATAAAGGCACAGAGTGTAACCCTCCCCCATTCCATCTTGAGAGAGGGTTGGAGGGTTGTTCTCTCTCACTTAGCACTCAGATTTGGGCTTTGAACAACACAGGCAGATGTAAAGAGAAGTGAGGGAAAGGAAAAGCAGATGAGAGAAATACTCAGAGCAGCAAGTATATTGCGGCCCGAGCTGAAGAGCTCTTCTGTTTAGTATGTGGACATTGAACCAGCGCAGGTGGAGTTTGGGAGCCCCTACACTTGTGGAAAACCAAGAGAGTCCAGACTCAAAGAGACACTATAGAAATGAGCACCAAAGACCAAGACAGGCACTGGGACTTGGAACAAAAGTTAGAGATGACACCTGACTCCAGGGGCCAGGCGGGCAGCGTCGGGAATGGAAATGGAGGAGTGTGTGTGAGAAGAAGGCAGAAAGTGCTGGAGACAGCCTCCTACCCAGAGACCTGCTAGTTGCCCGGTTTTGGCTGACCAGACCTACGGTTTCCAGATCTTCTGACGTTTTTGTTGATTTTTCTTGTTTTCACAATGAAGCTGGAGATCTGGCTTTGTATGTGACATGGCCCAGTTTTTAGAAAACTGTTTTACAGGGTTTTTGTTTTTGTTTTTTTGTTTTTGGTTTTTTTTTGGCACAGGACAAATGAAATCTGTGGGCCAGTCGTCATTCCCCCTGTGGACCGGCTCTCAGCAGGTGCTAGTTGCCCAAGCGAGAAACATACAGTTAGCCCCACAGTAATTCTTCAGCTGTTTAGTACATCTGTTTGTTACCTGTAATTTCATTTTGCTGTTTAACTCGTTCCGTTATTCCCAACATTGCAATATGTATTTCCATGCAGGTGTTGTTAGGTCAAAAATACCAGTGTCTTAATGGGCGCAGCAGACCATTAGGTAGTTACCCTTCAGTGTGGAAACAGGAATGTGGTTTCTCTTGACTGAGTTTATTTTGCCATTGGCGGTGTGGTATTGGCCTCTGACGGGAACTGTTTCTGTTTGTACAGAAAGAGTTCATTCATACATAAATTCATTCCTTTGTACAGAAGGATTTTAAGATAGGGTATATGTTCCAAATTTCTATGCTAGTTTGTGGGATTCTATTTGATTTAGTAAGTTATCAGTTGACTTACGTTCTTTCTATTTCATGGTGCTCTGAATTGGGAAATAAAACAAAACAGAAAAACAAAAGCACTAGTGTTAGAACTCCAGAACGCAAATCTAGAAAATTCTCAGGGATGATTACGGAATATTTTAACCTTTTGGTTTGCTTTGTAAGTAAATAGTCCATATATGTGTATATTAAATAACATAAGTATACAGACTGTAGACATGTGTATTCAGACACATAATATATTCATTACAGATAATCTTTTGTTAAGTTGTTCATTAAGTTTTTATTTCAACCCTAATTTCCTCTTAAAAGATAAAAAAAATCTATCTATCAATCAATCGATCAATTTCTTTTTTCATACCAGTTACTCTGCTTCATGCTGAGGACAGAAAGATGAGTTAGATATAAATGAAGCCTGTCATCAGGAGCTCATGGTTTGGGTAGCAGGTGGCATTTATTGAGATTCTCTATGTGTTACGCTTTTGCTGGGGCTTTTTGTGAATTCTCTTATTTAGTCCTCAAAATGCTTATTTGACAGTGGCACTTTTATGGTCTTCATTTTGGAGTTAAGGAAACCAGACCTTGACCCCTCTGAGTGTGTGTCATAAGTAAATGGGGTTTGAATTAAGACACATTTGATTCCAGAACCTGACCTCTCACCATGTAGTTGGCTGGAAACAAGTCACGGGGGCAAGTGGAAAACATCTATGTTACTAACAGTAGGGTTTGAATTGACCTACTTAAACTTAACCTGTAAGTTTACCAATCAATAAAAAAAAATTCTGGAGAATACTCTCTTTCTTTACCTTTTAAAAATATTTGGGCTATTGTAAGTGGGAAAAGATAGATTTTCAAGTATATCTAATAGGGATGATGGAGCCTTCAGATAATTACTTCAGGATTTTAGGTTCTAGGTCATAAGTTAAAATTCTGAGATCATGAGAATATACATTAAGAAAAGAGCCTGGAAGGAAATAACATCTACAGTGCCGGCACTGGTTGTCTCTGGATGGTAGAATTAGAGGTGGCTTTTATATTCTCTTGTTGGTACGTACAAAGATAATCACATGCTTCTCTCTCGTATTCTGAGCCATGGCTACTTCCTGCTTGGCCTCTGGTCTTCAGGACCCTTGGGAATCTGAAAAGCTGCAAAGAGCAATGGCGGAGAGAGTGTTGGACTCCTTTTTCTGTCTTTCCAGGATCTTGACCCCTCAAGTCCTGGCTGCCTTACGAGCCCTCAGTTACCATCAAACAGCTAGCCTTTTTTTCATTTTAAAGATGTTTGTTTGTTTGTTTGTTTGTTTTTCTGGTTTTTTAGTTTTGTTTTTCAGTGTCGTGTGGGCTGGCTTCTCCAGCACAGCCAGGCGTGCCCGCCCGTGTTGTATGACTGCAAGACTCGAGAGCACTCAGATGTGAGTGGTCACGAGAGTCCCCGGTAAGAGCCAGATGGTCCGTGGCCCTGACTGCCGGAGAGTTTGCTAACATTGTAGGTCCCTGGTGGGGGCCTAGAGCCCCACTGGTAGTGGGCAGCCCCGGGTGTCTTTTGCAGGTGGTTTGTGATCAACAGTTTAAGAGCCACTGACCTTGAGGAACTTCGTTCATTTACTGGGGAAACTTTAGGGGGGTTTGAATGGAGGCCTGTTGCCGCTACAACTGTAGGAAGTAGGGAAGGCTTCGTGGAGGAAGAGTGATTAGGGGTTAAGAGACCAGCTTTAGGGGGCTTTTGGGGTCCTCAGCAAGCATCGAGGAGGCAAAGAGGCCTGAGCTAGAACCGAGGCCTTGGAAACAAAAGGAGGGGAAAGAATGGTGAGAGATGTACCGCCCAAGAGTGATCTGGAAGTCTCAGCAGGGTCTCACGTGTGAGTGGTAGAGGGGACTTCAGTGTCCAGGTGTGTGGCTCAGTGACTTCACAGGGCAGCACCAGTAAAATGTGTTGAATTCTGGGAGGAACTGTTTTGCAGGTTCAAGGGTGAGTACACCTTGTAGATACCCACCTCAAAAGCTCTTCCAGTTTGTAGAAGATGCATCTCGCATGATGTACCAACGTCTTGCATGATTCAAACCCTTACGAAAACCCAGTGCTCTCTCTTATAACAGCACCATGATTGTCTCATGTTTTAATGAGGTGTAAATATCATGCAGCTTGGCACATGAAACGTGTTAAAATTGGATAGTGTTAGCTGAAATTTAGGTCCTCATACTTGAGTGTGAAATGATGCAATATACATGAATATGACACCCAGAATTATTTCTGTACCACTCATTAGAAGGTATGGAATGCAAAATAAAAGAGAAGATTAGAGTCCTACAAGGACAGCATGTCAATGGAGATATAACATCGGTGCTGATAAGTGCAAAATTCATCTTGGAGTCGTTCCTCAAGTTTTGTCCAATGCTGACTGAGATCAGCAGTCCTGGCTTGACATGCTTGGTTGTAATTGCTTGTGTGGGTGGGTGAGCTCGTTTCCCTGAGATTAGTGCCTTCTTTGGGTTGCCAAAGTGGCTGAGTAGAAAGACCAACCTGGAAAGAGCCAAGGGTGTGTAGAGCTCTTAAGGGCCTGGCACTAAAGAGAAGGGGTGGGGACAGATATGATATGGCCCATTTTCTTACTCATGGTTGACCCAATCTACTTTAAGAAGTAGTGTGATTCCTTCTGTGATTTCCCTCAGGTAGAGTTCATAGGTTCTTTACTTAATAGGATCAGCTATAAAATGATAGATTTTTTTTTTTTAGAACACCCATCCCAGTGTTCTGTATGGCTGATATTTCTTCTTAAACTTGCTAATTTCCCATCTATGACTTTTTTATTAGTATTAACTCCATTTACCTGGTATTCTGAAATGAAGCCGCTTGTCTTTCACATTATTTTAGTTCTAGAAATGAGGTTTTTGGTGAAGCACTATATTACTGGGCCACATGAGGAGAAATAGAACTCTCTTTGCATTAACTCACGCTTAGTCTGTTAACTAGAGTGTCTTGTTAACAGATATTTCCACCAAGTCTGGTGAGGGTTCATGCATTCATTCAACAACTATTGACTGAATCCCTGCATTGCACCAGGCACTGTTCCAAGAACTGAGGATGCAACAGTGAGCTAAGCACACAGTAGTTCCTATCTTCCTGGAGCTATTCCTAGTGGGGGTAGACAGGATGTAAGTAAAATTTGTAGCGCATAGACATGGTAGGGGGGACGGGATGCATAGCTGGATGCAGGAAGGGAAGGGGGTGCAGTTCTAACTATCGTGACCAAGGGAGGATTTTAGTGAACAGTGAGGCTAAAAGGTAGAGGAATGTTTCGGCAGAGGGCATAGCGACAGCAAATGCCCCAAGACAGGGGAGTGCCTGACATGTTGGTTAGGCAAGGTGGCTAGTATTTCTGGAGGAGGGTGAGCAAAGGGAAGAACTATAGGAGGTGAGACCAGAGAGTAGAGACCAGATGGTACAGAGCCTTAGAGATCATTATAGAGAGATGTGTATGTTTGGCTTAGTTTGGCGTTTGGTGAGCCAGTGGCAGATTTTGAGCCAAGGAGTGCTATCAGATTTACATTTTAAGGTTACAGTGGCTGCTGGGTTGAGAAGACTGAAGCGAGCACAGGTAGAATCAGGGAACAGTCAGGTTGCTATGACACTGATCATGTGAAAGATGACACTGGCACCTAGGGGTAGCCGTGGCCACCATGAGAGGTGGCCATGTTCCAGAGGTCCTGAAAGGCCAGTGGCATTGATTGGGAGACTGGATGTTGGTGTAAGAGGATACTTATCAAGTGCGTGGTCTGGAGAGTTGGAAGGAGGAGGTGGGTAAGGGAATGCACAGATAATGAAATTTGCAGTATGGGTTTGTGGTGAAGTAGGCAGTTGGATACATGTGTTTGGGGGTGGTGGGGACTGGTTCAAGACCAGATGGGTCACCAAATGAGTGAGCAAAAGAAGATGAATGAAGAGAAAAGGAGATCTTGGGTATTTCAACCTTTGGAAGTCTGGAAGATAAGCAGCCAGGACCAGGAAGAGTGCTGTGAAGTTTCTGCCAGTAAATAGAAGGAAAGCGAGGAGAGGGTGGTCCTGGTGGCCAGGGCAGAAAGTGTTCCTGGAAGGAAGGAGTAGTCATCTGGGCCAGGCAGGTCAGGGGAGGACAGAGAACTGACCAGCATGTTGAGGGAGCCGCATGAAGGACATTGGTGGGCTGGACAGGTTAGTTTCAGTGCATTGTTGGCAGCAGAAGTCTGAGTCTATCCAAGAACATACTGGAAGAGAGGAATTGATGTCCTGAGAGACCATCCTCTTCGTGAAAGAACCCAGCTCTGGTTTGTCCTCAGTATGACTGATGTACTAAGTGCATTTTATTTTAATTCTTTAAAATCTATACCCAAATTTTGAAATGGGTAACTGGTGGCTAGCTATTTGATCTATTAGGATGTGTTATGCCAACTGGGTAAGAGTACACGGTAGATGATGCAATCTCCTAATACTAACAAAGCCATTCATTCAGTGAATGACTGTGTACTGTGGCTTCCACAGAGAAGAATTATTCAGCAGAAGTTCTCCCTTCGCCACTCTCCCTTCACATATTTTGGAAATGAGAGTAAATAGCTCTCTACCTGAGCTCTGTGATATTCCATAGTTAACCCAGTTAGGTAGGAAAGATGTGTTATGGACTGATCGAAAATCCTGAGATCATTCCTTGTTGCTGATGATTTACCTTCATATATTGTGAGATTTATCTGACATACTCAGAATGCCATAAAATAATATATAAATAATGTCAGTTACAGCCCGTGGGGAGAAGCCATTTGTTAGCAGGAAAAATGGTGCAAATAGATAAGCCAAATGACTACACATAAGTCAGCAAATATTGATTCAATGCCTGTCATTTGTAACGTCTCTTCTAGGTGCAGAGAACAAGAGAGGTCCCTGGCATCTTTGGCATTTTCTGTTGAGTGGAACACACAGACCAATCCATAGGCATTTAAGCTATAGGGTGTCCTAGGTGCGCTGAGGAGGAGTATTTAACTCGGGTTTGAATGCGTTTTGCCTGAATGGTTTCTTGCAGGAAGCCACTTTCAAATCAAGACCTGTAGTATGGGCAAGAGGTAACCTGGCCTGGATTAGGGAGGGGAAAGAAAATATTTGGCAGAAAACTGAAAGGCAAGAGAGAGCCAGACATTTAAGTACTAGCTACTGAAAGAACTTGATTGTGTTGGATCTATCGGGAGGTTGAGTGGAAAGAGATGAGGCTGGAGAGGTTTGTGTTTGGGGAGAGGAACAGATCACCAGGGCCCTGTTTATGCCTCTGAGCAGGTAGAAGCCAGTGAAGGAATTCATATCTTTGAGTGGCCTTCTGTTCTGGAGGAGGAGCGAGTGCATGTATACATACGTAATGTCTGTATAAATAAATAAATAAATAAGGGTACGTATATACACACGCGCACACACACATATATGCACACATATCCATATAACTATACGTATATGTGCTTATATTTTTTAAGGATCCTATATGGTATTTGATTCAGGATCCTGTGAGAGAGGCACTTACTTGACTCTTCTGGAACAGAGCATGATACTGGGTTTATGACCCAGAGTGACCTTGCCCCTCCACTGTACGGGGAGCCCCTGAATTTCAAGAAGTCTCAGTTGAATGCTCTATATGAAAATTTACTTCACTTCCTGGGTATTTATTTCCCTTGACCTGTGAACTGTGAAACTGATCACACTTCTAGCACAAGGAAACATAAAAACTCTTCATTAACCCAAGAAGGCGCTGCTGAAACGCAGACTTGATACAGAGAAGTCTGGTGGTGGGAGAGAAAAGGGAAGGCAGTGAGGAATGGGGAGAGTCTGGGAGTTGGGCGGGGCAGGCTGAGTCTCAGAGGTAGTAAGTGCTTGGGGGGAGTGTGGCCTGGAGTCTCACCTTGAGCCGTATGGGTGTTCTGTGTGTTATCACCTCCAATCTGCTGCCCATGGCTGATTAATGATTAATGATTGTTTCTACCCAGCCTGTAATGTAGGCTTTATATGTTCAGTCTTCACTCCAGCGGGGTGAGCCAAAGCGTAGTTTTGTACTTGCAGAGATTTATTATCCAGAAGTGGTCAGAAATCTCACTCCGAGGTTAGGAAATCTCTCCTGTCCCAACCCAAGAAGGATGTTCCACCATTAAGATACACTGTTCCCTTCCTCCCCTTTGACTTTGAGGGTGATGATGCAATTGATACCTAAATCTTGAAAATACACACTCAGAACATTTCAGACCCAGGCCCAGATGAATCATACTTGCTATACCAGATCCAGAAGCCGCCGCATGGGTGTTCATCTCTGAGGTCCTGAACTCTGGAAGAACATACAGATTATACTTAAAACTAATAGGGCTTGATTATGGTTGGTTGAGAAAGCCAGAGTAAGGACCCACCTCTGAAGGGTGTGGCCGCCCTTTCTCTTGCCCTGCATTGTTGCCCAGATTGTTGTGGGCGGCTGACATTGCCACATCATTCCCAGGGTTAAACATATACTCAGTTCTGGGAAAGCAGCCAGCCTTAGCAGTCCACAGTTATAATTCAGTGGAACGTGGTTTTAAAAATAATTTAACAAGGTAAAATTTAGGTTTTTAATAGGTACCATTTAAAAAAACCCAGTTTTTGTGCTTCTATTCCCACCCCCACCCCCTACGTCCCCACAGTAATTTCTGAGTATGTGGTGGCTTGGAGGACATGGATTATCTATTACTTGATCCACTTTATTTAAAAATTTTTTAAAATGTTTTATTTATTTTTGAGACAGAGACAGCGTGAGCACGGGAGGGTCAGAGAGAGAGGGAAACACAGAATCCAAAGACGGGCTCGAGGCTCTGAGCTGTCAGCACAGAGCCCAACACGGGGCTCAAACCCACGAGCCGTCCATGACCTGAGCCGAAGCTGAATGCTCAACTGACTGAGCCACCCAGGCGCCCCTGCTTAAAACACTTTAACATCCTTCTTTTGTCTGTTAGTGACCTGGGATTCTGTTTTGTCCCTTCTTTTTGCATCAATGGCCCTGTTTCATATCCCAAGGGGTGTTTTGGGTTTCTCCTTGATCTTTTTTTTTTTTTTAGGGCCCTAGAATGGATATTGCAAAAATATTTTATTAAAGTAATATGCTTGTTGGTCCATTTTTCGTATTTTCAGTTTTAAAATTAACTTTAACTCGAGATAATGTACTGTTCCAGCTCTGCCATTGAAACTCGTCTCCTAAAATCATGTTCAAATCAAGGAGAAAAGGAACATTTCCTAAGACTGACTATTAACAAAAGAAAAAAAAAAGGTAAATGCTTATAAGCAACCTTAGGAATTCAGAGTGAAATCTAAGGATCTAAGATAATCTATTTTATTAAATGCAATTGTGGTAGATTTCCTGGAAATGATCAGTGAGGTGAAATCTGTCTTTTATAATGACTTAATTGTCACCAGCAGATCTGAAAACCATTTTGTGCAGTAAGGTAGATAATTATAATCTTGGTAATAACTATCTATTATTATGAAGACATTATAAGACTATTCTTTCTTATAAAAGCAGCTTGTGTGCTATAGATCTTATTATTGTAATTGTTGGTTTTGTTTGCTTTTTACAGATCCAAAGTTATAATGAATGTGACATATTGGCTGCTGTGCGATGTTAGGAACAGAGTTGCTTTGGTCTGTTTGTTGGTTTGGTTTGGTTTGGTTTGGCTTGGAGGATGCAGTTAACATTCTTTCTTCTCTTTTAAGAAGATCATTTTCATCTTAAAGCCAAATGATGGGATTACCATTTGCACTTGAGATGGACTGAGCTGGTGTGTGTTTTATCTTCTCAGATTGGAGCCAGACAATAAAGGTCTTTGGTAAACACTTGATAGGAAGGAAGGTAAAACCCTCAAGTCTCTCTAACAAAGCTGGAATTGACTTTTAAAAAACCCTGTCCCTCAGTGGAATGTGTCTGCCTTGGGTGAAGGTTGGAGCACATGCCTGCACTTAATTGCCCTGCAATAGAGGGGCAGTTGTTTAACTCTTAAAGATTCTGCCTGAAGGGACAGGTACTCATGCCTCCATTCATAGTCCTCTGCCTTTCTCTCTCTTTTTCCCTCTCTTTATCTCTCTCTCTCCCCCCTCCCCGTCCCCACAATGGTTATATACATTTGTCTGTTTGTGGGTGGGCCGTTCCTCATTCTAAAACATTTGTGGCTGCTATGATATCGCATAGCCCTTAAGACCGGGGCTGACTGCTGATGTTCGGACCCGTTACTGCTAGAAGTGTGATGTTGCCTAAGTTATACACATTGTTGTAGTCAACTAACTTATTTTTAAGTTTGGTCCTTGCTATTACTAAATTTTTAGAATGTATTGAGAGGTAAGTGAGATAATGCAGGTGTAAGTGGTAAAATTCCATGTAGTAAGCGCTTGATAAAACTCTAGCTGTTGTTTTGTTGCATAGACTACAGGGATATCCTGGGTGAAATTTCACATTTCCAACAGAATCACTTCAGATTAAACACAGACACCCTGCCTTTTATAAATGGTAAGTTACAGCTCAGTGAGAGGAAGGGCAAAAAGATTGGATCGCATATTCTTTGGGGATGTACTGATATGAAGTGACATAGAATAGAGGAGATGCCGGTTCTACATCTTAAACTTTAAGATGTGGATGTTGTCTTTCTTTTTCTTCTCTTCTCTTCCCTTCCCTCTACTCCCCAACCCTCCCCTCCCCTCCCCTTTTAATTTAGAGAGAACAGGAGAGTTGGTGAGAGGGGCAGAGGGGTAGAGAGAGAGAGGGAATCCCAAGCAGGCTTTAAGCTCAGCACAGAGCCCAATGAGGGGCTCCATCTCACAACCTTGGGATCATGACCCCAAACTGAAATCAAGAGTCAGACACTTGGGGTACTTGGATGGTTCAGTTTGGCTCGGGTCACGATCTCATGGTCCATGAGTTCAAGCCCCGTGTTCAGCTCTGTGCTGACAGCTCAGAGCCTGAAGTGTGCTTTAGATTCTGTGCCTCTCTCTTGCTGCCCCTCCCCTGCTCACACTCTGTCTCTTTCTCTCAAAAATAAACAGTTAAAAAAAATTTTTTTTAAAAAGAGAGCTGCTCAACCAAGCCACCCAGGCACCCCAGGTATGGATGGTTTCTTAAATCTCTCCCCCAGGTTCTCCTAACTGATGGTTCGGAGAGCTGACGGCTGCTAATCGTGATCTGCGGAGTACAAGCACTAAAAGTCAGAGGGGAGGCTGTTGCCAAAGGCTGGCCTCTTAAGCCAGTGTGGTGTCACAATTAATGTCCACAACTTACTGCATTTCCTGCTTTAGTGCGGCTTTTGATAACCGGTGGGGTGACAGCCATCCTTGGGTGTGTCCCGGTACGGTGTGTGTTCCACTGAGTAATAGTCCTCTGTCATCATCTGGCCCCACAGCCCGAATGGAAGGCGCTCGGTCTCACCAAGCCCAGCTGAGAAAACCAGCCCGGTTTCTTCATGGGAGCCAAGAAGTTATTTCGTAAGAGGAGCTCCTGTAAGCTCTGTGGGAATCGCTCTCAGGATGCTGATTTACTTCTCTAGTGACCAGACTTGCTTCCCGTAACTCCCAAGTCCTAGAAAGTCACAGACTTCTCAAGGGACTGTTAGGTTCCATGTGCAGGAGGAGAGGATGAACCCCACAGGTCTCAGAGAGGCTCCTGGAGTGACAGGGAACACGGTGTCATTGGGCTTGTGAGCAAGACTCACACCTGATGTCAGGTTTGGGAGGCGAGGGGTGTTAAATAAGGAGCTGAGGAGTTCCCCTGATCTGCTTATTCACAGAGCAAGTACGCGTTGGCGAGACATCTTTGAGAAAAGGGAAGAGGTGTTTTTGTAGTTTAATCCATGTGTACCTGCTTCTGGCACACGATTTCAGCAGAGATGGATGTAGAAAAAGTGTCTTAAAGCTGGATAAATCTGTATTAGCCAAAGACCTTCCTTTCTCCCATGAGAAACTGGCACATAATTTCTTTTTAGATCCGTTTTCAACTTTCTTGTATTTGTGTAATTATTTTACGTTAATGTATTATTTTTAAAAATATGTTCATTATGTATCTGTACCATTCCCCACCCTCTCATTACAGCTTTATTTATCTTTTTTAATGTTGATTTATTTTTGAGAGAGAGATACAGAGTGAGAGTGAGGGAGGGGCAGAGAGAGAGGGAGACACAGAATCTGAAGCGGGCTCCAGGCTCTGAGCTGTCAGCACAGAACCCAACGTGGGGCTCAAACCCACGAACTATGAGATCATGACATGAGCCGAAGTCGGACGCTTAACCGACTGAGCCACCCAGGTGCCCCCCACATTACAGCTTTAGAGTTCTGTGGAGGTAGATGCAATCTACTACTCATGGGTTAGTTCATGGCATATTTTTGATGCTATCAGTTTTTACACTCGTACACTGAATTTAAAAGATTTAAAAAATCCACGGAAAATCGGATAAAAAGAGAGTTAAAATCCGTGCTGATTGGTAGCACCGTCGCTGGTGGAACCGGCAGTTTTGCTCTCTGAGAGAACAGGGGTGGTGAGCCAAGCTGAAAGTCCCTTCCAAAGGCCTGAAGCAATCCGGCCAGGTGAGCCAGCGGGCTGAGTGGCTAATTTACTATTTACAAGCTTTAAAGACCCAGGATTGCTGTCAGTATTCCTTTGCTGCTTAAATTTGCAACAGATGTCTTTGCCTCAAAATCATAGCAGTTTATTTTTATTTTGAAACTTTTATTCCTTTTATTTGGGGGAAGGTGCGGGGGCAAATCCGGATAGGTTTGGGATCAGGAAGACCAGAAGGATTCCTTGGAGTGAAGAAGTAAGCGGTGTTGAGCAGGGCTAAGCTGCTAATCCTGCTTAGGTTTGTGAACTGGAAGATGGCCTGCTTATTAGGAAAATTGGGCTCTTTTTTGACTTCTGGGAATGTGACAAGGGGGGCATTTTTCTCTAGACTGTGGCTCTAGCATTCCAATTTCCATCACTAGCTGTAATTTTGAGGGACGGGCATAACCTTAGGTTATGCCATCCACATACAGGGTTGCTTGAGTGAATAAATGGTTTCATTTCACAGTTAAAGAAACTGTGGCCCAGAGAGTGACACGGCCAAGATGCAGCGGCAGGACCTGGACCAGACCCGAGTTCCCCGTCCTCCCAGCCCAGAATGTTTCTGGTGATACTCTCCTCCCAGAGTCACCCTATTCACATTCTGCTCCCAGTCCTGTTCATTTATAGCCTTGTGCGCTGTGTCCCCCCCCCCCCCCCCCCCCCAACAGCCACTGCCGGCTGCAGTGTGGGGCATCACAGTCCTTGTCCTGTCTACACCGCAGTCCGCATCAGTAAGCCCGTGTTCATCACCGTGGTGTGCTCGACTCAGGGTCAGCCGTGGGGGTCCCGTGCCCAGGGGCTCCCAGTCCAGCAGGGGAGATGTCAGCGCGAATTATTACCCAACATGGTCCGGGACATACGGCAATGGATATGGGTACAGGTCTGGGAGCACGGAATGCTGTGTGTGTGTGCACATGCGTGCTCATGCATGCACACGCACACAGTTTAAGGGACACTTGCGGACGGTTCTTTGGGATAAAAGGGAGTTTGCCAGCCTGGTGGGAAGTTGGGATGGGGCCTCCTAGGTGAAGAGGTTTAGAAAACTAACAACTGTCCGCTGGCAGTGCCGGGGGGTGAAGTGGGTCGTGGGTGGTGGGATCACGGCCAGCTGCTGAACTCAGTAAGCTGTGCTCACGTTCGCGTTTTGCAGCCTGGTTCAGAGGTGCTGGAAGGTTTATCAGTCTGTTTACTTTTAGGCGAAGGAGCATTAAATGGCTTTGAGTATGATTGCTGGGGTGACAGTGTAGAGGCCACGACTAGTGTGGACTGTCGGGTGCCTCAGGGTTCCTTGACAATGGCTTAGGTGTGTCAGGGAAGAAGGCTCGGGAATAATACTCTGCCCTAGACCCAGAAATATGAAGGCAGCAAATCGCTGCCTGGAGTCTTCCCGCCCTTCCTCCCAACATGCCATTGGGGTGAAGGTGTGGATGCGGTTTTATGAGTTCAGCTTCTGGAACCAGACAGAGCTGCCTTGCAGTTTTCACGGCCTTGGAGGAAGCAGATAACGAGTGATAGGAAACAGCTGCCGCTCACGATGCAGGCGGGGAAGCCTCGTGGAGCAGCTGGGTAAGCACGCGATTATTCTCGCAACGTCCTCTCCGAGACGATGTTTGGGGGCCAAGGAATGTGATTCGTTTTCATACATTTCCCCCGCCCCCCATTGTCCTTGTGCTGCCTACAGATCTGATTTTTGTTTGTCCAATAATACTGCAGACATAACTTTCTTGTAAAAAAGAAACGTAAGCAACCTAGCTCTGGATCATCAGAAAAGACCGTCCGTCACTCTCTCTACCAAACCCTCTCCTCTTCCAGAGTGTGGGCACCTCCAGAACCCTTCCTAGATATTTGCATAAATTTTTATCCATATTCATAGATCATTTATTTTCTTTTCTGTGAATGGATTCATGGGTAGATTGAATCTGATTCATATCTTTGTTTTTACATTTAATACTCTCTTAAAGAGCTTTCCACATCATTTTATTTAAGTAAACTTCAAACATTTTGGAAGTAATTTTCATACAGTCAGACTTAATTCCAATCATCAGTCATTTAGGAATGGCCGTATGAAGATCTGGGTGCCTCTTAGGAACAGGAGGGTGTCAGGGCCCACCCGTGCTGGTGATGTCGGGCGGATTCAGGATCTTTTACGGCAGGCTGGGCGGCACCTGGCAAAATATCTTGGGTCAGCCCGACGACAGAGAAGTGGTCTCTCGCTATGAGACTTTATTACCGTTTCACCAGTTCTGCTTCAAACAAACATTTGGTCATTTTTTTTTTTTTTTACATGAAGGTTGTATTAGAGTGAAAGACGGCCTGATACATAATCTTCAAGATCTCTAAGACCTAGGGAGAATGTGGAACTTGTACCTTCCTCCAAAACTTGCTTCATAATTTTGAAAGCCTAGTTAAGAGGGATTGGTCGATTTTTGATCCAAAGGGCAAGGTCACTTCCCTGAATTTCAGTGCTGAGAAGTAGGACTCGGAATTGATGAGGGGAATGTGTTGGAAGGGAGGTTGGGGTGGGTCATTGTTTCCATGCGTTCACAAGTTGCTGACACCATGGGAAGTATTTGGTGATGATCTCACTAAAATTGTGTGGTACATTTGAGCTTGCTGCACCCCAGGAGACCATGGGCCTTTGTGGGCGCTCCCCGAAGTGCAGGAACATGTGTCCCGGGAGCGGCAGACGCCGCTGGAATGCTGTCTTTATGACCTCAGTACATGTTGTTTAGACAAAGGCGGAAGATGCCTTATTGGCTTGACAATTTGCCAGCCACCTGCTGTCATTCTTTTTCTTCAGTGCTCTGAAAGTGACCAGAACCTGGTAGTCTGGTCTCTTTAAAAAAAAAAACAAACCAAAAACCAAAAAACCTAGGCATGCATAAAATGGTAAATCTAAAAAGATGATGTAGTCATGAAGGGCACATGGCAATACGTGCCTATTTTCCTAATCTTCTCTGTTCTTGAAGGCTCTCGGTCTTTTATATTTTATATTGTCATTTGCTGCCTTACAGGGAAATTCTTGAGGAGAGATGGGCTTTCATGGTCACTTAGATCATTTATAGGAACCGTTATCAAATAAGCAGTAGCAGGAAGATGTGAGGCCATGTCATTGTTCTAGAAAGTGATCATAATCTCTAGATAGGATGGCACATACCCAGTTAACTATTTTATTCTGGCTTTCCGGGAAACTGGGGTTTTGTGGGACATAATGAGGTTAAGAACATGGTTTATCTTCTGTTGGATATGGAATTGCTAGTTACAGCTCAGTAGTGTCACCTCTTTGACCGCGGACAAGAGGGACATGCTCGCATGACAGTTACTGTGGGTTCCTCAGACACCAAACTTACCTTCTGCATTCATTCATTTGGTAAGCATCAGCCAGTTTGATCATACAGAGAATGAATCCGGGAGAAAGCTCTGTTTCCCTACATCCATCCTGTTCAGGAGACTTGTCTGGGGCGGTCACTGTAGGATGGGGGCTACACCTGCTGTCATCTGCCAGTGGGGGTGGCGGCAGAGCCCCTGTGGGGCAGAGTGGAAGCCCTACCTGGAATTCTCAATCCAGTGCTTACAGGCAGTATAACCTTGAGCACTTAGCCATTTAGATCTTGCTTCCTCATCTGCAAAACGGGGCAGCGAATATGTCTTATGGTTCTTATGAGGATTAACAAGACCCTAGGAGTGGAATGCTCAACTCGTGTTATGGGACACAGAAGGGCTCAGGAATGGTACTTGTGATCTATTTATTCTTCTTCTGTGTTCTTTTATCATGAAATGAGGTGGCTCCAGCACCAGATATTCTGGTTCTTGGTTCTCAACGCAGAGAAAGTTTACTTCTCCCCAAATTACCCTTCTGGAGTTGCAGGCATTCTGTGATTTATTTGCCTCTCCTCCTCCCCCACTGTGACCACGGCTAGTGCAGTTAACCAAAGATCCTTCAAGGGCACAGCTAACCTTAAACGCCATGTGAAGGAGTCTGGGGGCTGGGGGAACAATATACAGTTACAGTAAGTTGTAAGTACAGAGTCTCAAATTACTTTGGCACAGTTTTGCGTTTGGAAGTCTCTTCCAGGTGCTTCCTCTTGAACAACAAAAAAGTTAGGATCCCATGGAAAAGGACAGTTAGTTCTGTAAAAAGCCGTTTTGAAACACATAAACACCAGCTTTTCACAGTAGGGGCATCTGTTGTAGTTCTGTGCTGCACATTCTTGTATTAATTTTTAGCAGGGTCTCCATTTGTGCGCTAATCATTGTCAGCCCTTTTTGACTCACGCATTCCTTGCTGCCGCAGTAAGATTTGTGTTTATGTGAAATATGGCAGCGATTTCCCCCCCTTTTTTTCTTTGGTGCTTGAATTGGGGATGGAGCAGCTGAGGCTTTCTTTTGCTATGTTTAAAGGATCTTCCGTTTCGGAAACTGTAGTTTGGGCTTGAGGAGGGACAGCCAGCTGCGGGGTCCAGGCTGGTCCTCATGGGACCTGGCTAATGTCTCTGCAGTGAAAATGGGACTCTGAATCCAGCATCCTCACACTGAAACGGGAGGCTCTCCCTTCTAAAACTTTGATTTGCCCCAAATCGAAAACAAAGTGGAAACTATAAAATAATGGCAGAGGGGTCTGCCCTAAAAGGCAGAATTTCTTAACCCTGAATCCATCTCCTTTATTGAGAGCCATATGTCTGGGTACCATGAGGATGCGCGAGGTGTAGGCTGAGTGTTAAAGGTCCAGGGTGTAACTGGAGAAAAAGAAGAGCCTAAAGAAGGTATGCATTCCTCCCCCCTTTTAAACAGCTTATCCTCCTAAGAAAGAAAGTTTTGTGAAAATGATCCCAGGCTATAAAAGAGTATAAGTTGCTTTCATTGTGTCCAACGTTGCATTTTCATTGTCTCTTCAGCAATCTTTCCGTGTCTTGGTAGATAGGGTTTCTTCTTTCACAGCATAATATTTTTCCAACTGCAGAGTTACAGCCTCTTCCTGTACCATCATACATGGCTAGGTGTCAAGATACATTTATAGGGGAAACCCCCCAAAAGATTTTTAAATCCTGCAGCTTTCAGGAACAAAAAAAAAAAATCAGTTTTATGAAAAGCGTTTTTTAAAAAAGGGCATCCATGGGTTTATGCTTTCTTCATGAGCAGATCTTTTCCAAGATGGCGTTATAGAAAGAGGACACGTGTTTCATTCATGAACTGAGTTTCTGAGGGTGCCGTTGTCTTGAAGGACAAGATGCTGAGGTGGGTCTTCTAATCAGGCCTTTAAGGAGCTAGCTCTGTTTTACTGAGGAATCAGAGACATGAATAGAAAGGCATGAGCCAGGTGGCAGAAGGGAAGGGGCCTGACCTTGCTGGGCTGGGGGTTGGTGTGGGGCTGGTGTGTAGGGAAGGCCTCATCAAGGTGGAGAAGCTTCGGATGAATCTTGGAGGATCAGGAGGAGTTTGCGACATCACAGAGAAGTGTAGAGCATTGCAGGCAGAACAGCAAATGCAAAGGCAGGAAAATATGATATGAGGTAGTACGGTGTGTTCGGAGAAGGAATCCTAAGTCAGAGGCTGGAATTGCCTCAGAATATAGGGGAGGAGCTTGTCCAGGAAGCCTCAGGCCAACCTGGGGAGGCCTTTGCATGCCTAGTGGTCATATCATTTCCTTCAGGACTTTATTCTTTCCCTTCTTTGACTACCATCATTATTTCCTTTCCCTGCCTTAGACTGCGTCCTAGCCCTGACCGCCTGACCTGTCCTAGGCCAGGGTGTTGTTGCCTGTGTCCTGTTAGGACAGAAGCCCATGAGGGCAGGGACTCTCTTCAGGCTTGGCTACATCCCCAGTGTCTCGGGCCAGTGGCTGGTGTTGAGTGATGTTGGGGAGTTTGGTTTCGCCCTGGGAGCGCTGGGGAACCATTGAAGGGGCTAAATTAGGGGGTGGGGTTCACATGAGTGTATGTGAACAGCGTGAATGACACGTAGGGCTGATGCCTGGTGTTTAGGAAGGGGGCTCGCTGGTGCGGATAGAAAGCAAGGGAATGAGCATGGGAGGTGATCTCACTGCTCAGGCTACCTTGGATAGGCCCAAGCTTTGCTAACCTGGTTAACTATCAATAGCTAGTATCCATCTCATTCTGTTAGAGATATTTTGAAACTGTACTAAAAGTTACAGAGAAGCTCCAAGAAGTTCTCCCCCCACAAAGCCAATAGCTGCCCAGGGATTTCACTAGAAGTCATGATGTCATAATATTATAATCATTTTCTTCATGTACTGGCAGTTCAATGATAGATTCAAGAAATCTTAATGCATTTTCTTTCTGTGAAATGCATTGAGTGCCTTGACATAAATGGGCTCTTGATGTAAAAACAGGTTTTACTGGGCGTCAAACAGCTGACCTCATCAGCCATTTGTGTCTTGCAGTTAGATTGTTTGCAGAGTTAAAAAAATATAAGCAAGTGGACATTTTGTGATTCTTGGGGAGAACTGATAGGATATATCCTGTTTATTTACTGGGCTTGATGAGGGAATGAGCCGTTCCACATATGTAAATTTTCCTGATAACTGAACTTTCTCATTTAGCACCTGGGAATATATTATTTTTCCCTTTGATTTTGGATGGAAATCTTTCTAAAACAAATTATTTACTTTCTGCTGATAAACTAGAGTGTATTCAACATTCCTTCCTTATGAAGGGATGCATTTTACATAATTATTGAAGCAAGTGATTACCGTAATGATAATGTAATGATACTGTGACTGTCTTACCAAATGGCCCCCAGAATGCCATGTTTTCTAAGTTGCTGCCCTTGGCTTTTTGGTAACTGATACTTCTAGGCACATACCCGTTCCCACAGCGCCTTTGTTAAATTTACACACCTGTGTCTTTGGAGGCTGGGAGACAAAATAACTTACTTGCTTCCTGAAATGAAAATAGGTAGGCTTTGGGTGAGGGTCTCTTGGCAGAAGTCCTGTGTGAGTCAACTCAATGTACTTTATTGCCAAGGCTTTATCTTATCTTTAACATTTCAGAGAAAGGACTCACATTATGTTTTCCAAGCCTTCCTAACCTGAAACCATTCCTATATGAAGAAAAGAATTATAATATCATTACTTCTACTGGCAGTGCTGCTGATTTTGCAGAGTGAAAGAAAGTAATCCCCAGGCCCTCATACGTTGTTTGTCTAGAAGCCTCTGGACTTACCTTTGGGTTCTGAAGTGTGGGGTGAGGTTGCTAGAGGTTACCATAGAAAGGTTGTTTTTCTTTGACGGTGACTATGTGTTGGGCACCTACCATATGTAAGGCATTGTGAACAGCACTGGAATGACTTGTTCACAGGAATTTAAATTCTAATTTGGAAGAAGAGGTTGTAGAGGAGAAAACTGTAATGCTCAGAATTTGTCAGAAGGTACAGCAGGGGCCCTCAGCCCCAGGAATGCCCGTGACCAAGCAAGAGTCCTCCTGTCTCCAGAAGGTTCACCTCTGACTGAGGTTGCAGCTTCCAAGATAAGTCTAATGGAACTGAGGGGAAGGAAGAGGCCCCAGGAAGACACAGTCATGGAATCAGCTTTGATCATTGAGGGGCAGGGAGGAGGGCAGGCATATGGTGGCCAGTCTGCATCCCTAAGCTGCAGCGTGTCTGTACGTGCCAGGCAGGTCGGGACAGCAAGGCCTATGGGAGTTTGGGGGAGGTGATTGCTTCCACCTGGTGGCTTATGACTTTTGGGAGCAGAGAGGTTACTGTTGGCTCTTGACTAATGAGAACAATTGCTGAATCAGAGAATGCAAGGGAGGGCTGGCCAAGCAGACAATGATGCCCAGGCTAGGGGGCAGGAAGGGCCAAGTGTGTATCTTTTAGGCCCATTTCACCTTATGTGTTCTGATCCTCTCTTTGGAGAGCTGGCTCCTCCTCCAAGCCTCACTGTTCGATCCTCCCAGTCGGGAGACAGTGGCTTGTGCAGCTGGATGAACTTGAGTCTCAAGACGAGTTCTGCCACTTTCGAATTGTGTTGTCTTCAGCAATTTTCATAGTTCCTTTAACATGAACTTCCTCATAAGAGGGAAGGAGGTGATAAGATTGATCTTGTAGATTCTTCAGAATAATTGTGACTGCATTGGGCCGTGCATTAAGTAAACCTGTTGGGGCAGAGTTTCCGCAGGGCCTGGTCTGGAGTCTCCTGATGCCCACAGGCTGTGCCCACTCACTGACTCACTTATGGGGACAGTCAACTCAGCAGGTGCAGGAGGAAATGCATTACCTCATCTTCTTCCTATACTTCTCTCCCTTTTCAGATCTGTTTGCCCTTTCATGTTGCTGTTCAATGTTTGATTAGAGTTTGAATTCTTTTTTTTTTAATGTTTATTTTTGAGAGAGAGAGAGAGAGAGAGAGTGAGCATGTGCACGTGAGCAGGAGAGGGTCAGAGAGGGAGGGAGAGAATCACAAGCAGACTCCATGTTGTTGGCACAGAGCCCAATGTAGGGCTCTAACTCATGAGCTGTGAGATCATGACCTAAGCCAAAACCAAGAGTTGAATGCTTAACGGACTGAGCCACCCAGGTGCCCTAGAGTTTGAGTCCTTATAGTTAGCCTAATTCACCCCTTGGTGTTGTCTTTAAATAATTCTTGCCTTTCATGTGACATTTCTGGCCCATCATCTGATCCTGTCCACTTCTTTCTCTTATGATGCCACAGTCCCTGTCTTTGCTGTGCTTACATCACTGCATGAATAGATTGCTCAGAAGTGGTTTTTTTTTTTTTTGAGGGATTCTCTGACTTTAATCAGCACCTGTCTGCTTTGCACATTTCTTCAGATACTATCAAACTCCTCTCTCTTCCCATAGTTTTTTCATTTGGCCATACATTTCCCGTCTAATCTTGATTTTCATTCATTCCAAACATAGTAATAGCTAATGTTTATTCATGCTTATTTTGTCCCAGTGACTTTATTTATATTAGCCCATTTTAAAAAAATAATAGCACCATGAAATAGGTACCATTAATGTTGCCATTTTGTAGTGGACTAAGCTGAGACACAGGGAAATGAAGTGATTGCCCAGAACTGCACAGCTAATCAGTATTTGAACTTAGACAGTGTGGCTCCAGACCCTACATTCCAAAGACCAGCTCTGCCTTCACTGGCTTCCATTCATCTACAAGCTCATAGAGAGCAAGGACTATGTCATTTCATCTCAGCTCGTCACACTCTGTGCCTTGTCTTGACATATGGTGGACACTTCTTAAATGCACAGACTGCTAACTTCCTTACTCCTCTTAGGAGCCCTACATCATGGGAGGAGGTGGAGGAAGTGCTCCACCTATAAGTGCTTTGATAGGTGCTCAGGGAGCTTAGGGTTCAGATCACAGACACTTACCAGTTGCCTCACCTTGGTTGGGTCACTTCTCTCAAGCCACAGTCTTATTCTACAAAATGAGGACAATAATCATGTTCACTTTAACTCATGGAGTTTACATGAAGAATGAATGAAATAATGTTAGATGCTTTAGTCCTGCGTCTAGCACGTGGAGAATGGCCAATATACATTAGCTCTTCTAAGTAGTTGTATTATAATGCCCTTTCCTTTCACCTAACTTTTGTCTGTTCTTTTAGGCCCATTTCACCTTATGTGTTCTCTATAACACTTGTGTAACTTCTGCTCATAAAGAACCGGATCGTTATGCCTGTTTGGCCATTTGTTAGCTGTGTGACTTTGAGCAAGTTACTAAAATGTACAAGTCTCCATTATATGATGGTCATAACAAAGGGTTTTTTTGTGGAGTAAATAAAGAATATGTCATACATTGTAACCACTCGGTAAACTTTAGTTTTCTTGCTTTATTCCCCCTCCCTTGTCACCAACCCTCCTCCACTGAGCAGGCCTTCTATAAAGGCTCATTGATAGACTCAAGTACCTGACTAAGTTGTTTGGAAGTCACATGGAGGGAAAACAGAGGCTTCTGTTATATGGGATGGACTGGATTGAGGTCCACTAGCAGGAAACTCTAGGCAGTTGAAGATCCCTACCTTGTGTCCTTTTGCCTTTTTGAAATGTACTCTTAGTGGTCATTCTAAACCTGGCCGAGACTTTTAATGTATAATAAAATTTTGACGTCCTTTGAACTCATTCGTTCCACAAATAATTCTGGATTGCCAAGGATTGTCTCAGTTTTTGGGCATATGATGATGGACAAAACCAACCTGTTCCTTGTCTTCATGGAGCTTGTGTTTGAGAGACTGACTACAATCATGTAAGTATTAAATTATAAAGAAAGGCGCCATGGGATACATAATTGGGGTTTGGGATTGAGGGCCAGGGAAATACTCCCAATGGAAGGGATGTTTGAGCTGAGATCTGAGGGCTGCGTAGAGGTGCCCAAATAGAGAGGCAATGATATACCTTCAAATTCCATACTCACTGCTTTTCTGTTAACGTAATATGCTATTTAGTATTTTATGAAGCTTGGACGATGACAGATGGTAATTAGGCTTCAAATCTGGAGGTGCCCAAATATGCTGTCACTGACTGTTTTTTGTCTAACTTGTGTATAAATAGTATGTGTGTCAGGCTGGGTAAGGAAGGCTGAGTGTATTTGAGCACAAATAGGCATTGTGTTTTTTATTACACTCGGGGCCTGTGCTGTCAGTCATGCCCATCAGACACTTTGTCACGGTCATGAGTCGCGTTGTCTGGGCTTGCCTACCCAAAGGCAGGTGCTCTTGATTTTAATTTGTATTACCTGTATTTGCTCTGAAAGCTGTTTTTGTTGAAACTTGAAGAGCCAGGTGCTTGCAGCTAGAGTATGGACCAACTTATTGGAAATTTGCTGAACAGAGGTTGTTAACCTGAAGAGACACCCTTCAGCCAAGTGTAACCAGCTACCAAACTGTGACTCTGTTTAGGGCATTCTTTTAACTCCCCGCTCCAGGATAACCATCACAATGGAACTCATTTTCTGACCACTTCTTTCAGGAAAGGTATTTCATGAAGTGTTACAGCGGAGTCTTCCGAAGAGCAGAGTCCCTAATATGGGTGAACATGATTTTAGATAGTCTCACTAGGTCAAGGGAAGGCCGTGTTTGTAGACAGCATGTCTTCCAACACCCACCACTTGCATTTTCCATCTTTCCATGAAGCAACAGGCCTTGGGAGACTGTTACATCCAGCTAACTTTGTTTTCATTACATTTGTGTTTCTGATACTTTCTATTTATGGCAAGTGATACTAATTTATAAATAACAGTGATTTAAAGGCTCTTTTAAAAGTGAATTAGTTTTGTTTTTGTCTTTTAAAGTTTATTTAGAGAGAGAGAGAAATATGAGTGTGTGTGGAGGAGGGGCAGAGAAAGAGAGAGAATCCTCTGTGCTGTCAGCCCAGAGCCCAACTAGGGCTTGATCCCGTGAACCTTGAGATCATGACTGAGCCGAAAACAGAGTCAGACATTTAACTGACTGAGCCACCCAGGTGTCTCCAAAATGAGTTGGTTTTTAAAAATTAAGTACATAGTAGTAGAAATGGCACCCAGTTTGGGCATAGTCGTGAAGGTGGTTCATGAATGATTGAAGTTTGAGAATACTGCCTGGTGCAGTCAGAATGTCTTCCCTGCTACGGGTTTTGAGAACTTCTTGAAGATTTGGTCTGATAACACAATAAAATATTACCTCACCCCTATCAATATGGCTAGAATTAAAAAGATGGATGATAAGAAGTGTTGGTAAAGATAACAGAGAAATAAGAACCCTCATAAATTGCTGGTAGGAATCTAAAATGTTTCTCTTTGGGAAATAGTTTGTCAGTTCCTCAAAAAGTTCAACACAGAGTCACCAAAGGACTCAAATTCTTTTAGAATAGGAGGTATATACCCAAGAGAATTAAAAGCATACGTTTACATAAAATCTGCACACAGATGCTCATAGCAACATTATCCATAATAGCCAGAAAGTACAAACAGTCCATATGTCCATCAGCTGATGAAGGATTGAGGAATATGGTCGGTTGATGCAATGGAATATTAGTCACCTAGAAAAAGGAATGAAGCACTGTACTGTGACATGCTACGACATGGAGAAACCTTGAAAATATTATGCTGAGTGGAATAAGCCAGACATAAAAGGCCATATATCATGGGATTCCATTTACAGAAAATGTACGGATTGGGCAAAGCCATAGAGAGAGGGAGTAGGGATTGGGTACTGGGGACACGGAGAGTTACTGCTAACGAGTAGGAGGTTTCTTTCTGGGGTGATGGAAATGTTCTCAGATGGTGGTCATAAAACCTTGTGAAAATACTAAAAACCAATGAATTGTGCACCTAAGAAGGGTGCATTTCATGGTATGTGAATTATATCTTTTTTATTTATTTTCTGAAAGAAAGAAAGAGAGCAAGACAGCGACAGAGAGTGTGTGTGTGGGTGTGAGTGTGTGTGTGTGTGTGTGTGTGTGTGTGTGAGTGAGCAGGGGGGGGGCTATTGAGATAGAGATAGAGAGAGAGAGAGAGAGAGAGAGAGAGAGAGAACATCCCAAGCAGAACATCTCAGCATAGAGCCTGACCTGGGGCTTGGTCTCATGACTATGTCATCATGACCGGAGCTGAAATCAAGAGTCAGACATCAACCAACTGAGCCACCCAGGCACCCCTAAAAAAAATCTGGAAGCATGAAAATGTGTGACTGGTCATAGAGGCCTTGTACTTTTCCCAACATGTTCATGTGGCCTTTGGGGCCAGAATTCTAATGTAGCCTGACATGGGTCAGCTATAACTTGTACAAAGCCTCACGTTCCATTTTTATATTAACAGTAGTGCTCTGAGATTTGGGAGTTGTTTTATATATCAGGGGTGGGATGGGACTTAAGGAAGTTGGATGGTAGACTAGGGACTGGAACCCAGTCTTCACACTGTGCTTTCTACTACAGTGTGTAAACTAGTTGTCACATACTTGAGAGGGAGCTGGCCAAAGGTCAGAGCTGCCAAATGGAGTTGAGGATGAGAAAGTTCACTCTTGCCAGATTAGCATTCCTGTTTTAGGATTTTTTTCTAATGAACCTTTTCATTGATGCCACGATAATTACTGACTCAAAATGTCTTCAATGATAATAATAAGGCACTCCACCGTTTACAAAGTACTTGCAAACAGCACTTCATGTTATCTTAGTTAAAGCTGAGAGAACAGAGGTCTGAAGGTTACGTAACTGTCCCTAGACCCAAAGGAAATTAAGTCGTCAGGCTGGATCTCGAGCCCAGGTCGTCCGACCCCATGACCACGGTATTGTCATGCTTTCAGCATACTGTCTTGTAGCTTTGCAGTGTGTGGGTCCATTCACCCTCGATTCAGTCAGCAGTTTCTTAACGAAGAGCCTCTCAGGAGCAAGACCCTGTTCTCAGAGCTGGAGATTGTGCAGGTAGTAAGAAAAATGAGAACCCTGACTCTGCGGTGCAGACGGTTTATAGGGAGGAGACAGACAGGAAGCCTGATTAACAAGGTAATGTTAAGTAGTGATGTCTGAAGGAGGAAATGAAAAGGCAGCATGACAGACAGACCATGACACATAGATAGAATTTTTAGATTGGATGGTCAGGGAGCGTCTCACTGAGAGGTAACATTTGAGTTGAGAATGGAGGACTTGAGAAAGGCAGCCAGGCAAAGATCTGGCAGAAGACTTTTTAGGAAGGGGTGCCTGGGCGGCTCAGTTGTTTGCTTAAGCATCTGGTTTCCGCTCAGATCATGATGATCTCGTGGTTTGTGAGTCCAAGCCCTATATCAGGTCTGTGCTGTCAGTGCTTGGGATCCTCTATTCCCCTCTCTCTCTGCCCCTCCCTCACTGGTTCTCTTGCTCTCTCTCTCTCTCAAAATAAATAAACTTAAATAAAATTTAAAAAAATTGGAGCACTTGGGTGGCTCAGTCTGTTGAGTGACCGACTTTGGCTTCAGACCATGATCTCACGGGTTGTGAGTTCAAGTCTTGCATTGGGCTTGCTGCTGTCCATACAGAGCTTGCTTCCGATCCTCTGTGTCCCTCTCTCTCTGCCCTTACCCCGCTTATGCTATTTCTCTCAGAAATGAATAAACATTTAAAAATACTTTTAGAAAATAAAATAAGGAAGATATTTTAGGAAGATGAGCATCTGGTATAGCCCATACCTCAACATTTCCTATGTTCCTTAGAAGATCAAATTCTGAGATTTGCCTTTAAACCATTGTTCTCGTCCTCTTCTGTAACATCTATCATTTTGTACGTTTAGGCAGAGTGCATGTGTGGGTATATTATATTATATATGGTATTAATAAATAATAAATATATTAGGGAAAGAAGTTTCAAATACTTCATTTCCAATAGAAAAATATCATTTCTTATGTGCGATTTTCCTGGGAGGCATAAGCCTCATGCAAAATCACTTCAAGAGGTGACCTCTTGGGAACATGGCCTATGGTTTTTGCTTGGATGACTAGCACCCCAAGCAGAGGCATTGGTAGCCCCCTCCCCTGCCCGGCCGTGCTACGGAGCAGCTCCTAGCTGATGCTAAATAGATATAAATCGGCTCCCGTGGAATGACCTCTTTATTCTGGGGGAAATGCCGTTCTTTCTGAACTCTGAAACAGAAGACTTCTGGTGATAGCGCCGTGCCTCTCCCAGACCAGAAACAGGCAGAGAGCTGCGAGCCTCGGGGCGGGGTGAGGGTGTTTTAGGGAGGATGGGAGAGGAGGTCCCTTGGGAAATGTTTCAGTAGTTTCCCTTGAGGCTGCATCTTGGTAGCAATTGCCAAGGTTCATCTTGGCTCTCGGCGGAAACAGTAGCCAGCTAATCTGTTTCCTCTTGCACAGAGCCAGCCTCCCTCCTTGTCTTGTTTGCTCTCCCTGGTTGACTCTTTCTCATGGAACAGCACCCCTGTTTTCTTCCCCCGCTGTGAAAACATAACAAGTAGGAGAGGGTAGCTTTGCCTCTTTGTCCTTGCTCCTTGTCCCCCCACAAAAGTTCTCGAGTCTCTCCCTGGGGGCCGAGCCCGGGCCGCAGCCCACCGTGCAGTGAAGCCTCCAGTCCTGTGGTGTTCCCCGTTTTTGCAGCGTTGCTGCTCTTGCGTGTGCTTCTGTAGGGCGGGGGCTGCTGGTGTTGTCCTTTGTGCGTTGAGACGCGAGTCAGCACTGGTGACTGGCTTGTTCCCCACTCCAGCGAGACCGTTGTTTTTCTCTTTTGTCCTTTGTCCTTTTATCCTGTTGCCTTCAGGATATATGGGTCGATGTTGACCTGTACCTACAGTGACGTTTTCTCTTTGTAGTGTGGTCTCTCTCTGCCTTTGCTTTTTCTGGGATGCTGATGGCATACAGAAGGCTTGAAGGGCACTGCTTGCCGTTCTGTGTTTTTACCTGGTTCCAGAAAGAGAAAGCTTGTCTTTTTTATGTTACAGTTTTTGAAAAGTAACTTCGGAAGACGTAGCAAGAGAGTCCGTGACCTCCACAGATATTTAATCCTTTAAAGGCGGTCAGATTTCTGGTGTATCACTACCCTCTTACGGTCACCACTGGCCTAAAGGGCCAGTTTCTAGAGCTCCATTTGAGATCGAAAGAGCTACAAAAAAATTCTATCTTGATTTCCCAGAAAACAAATGGAGTCCATCTCACCTGTGTTTTAGAGTGTCGTTACAAGAAACGTAGGACACGAGTTGATGAGGTCAGGGTATCAGCAACGGCCAGTCTGTAGGAGTCTTAGTTTTCTCATCTGGCCTATCCAGGTGGAAGGGCCATTTGTCCCTGTGTTGCCATCATAATTTACAAAGGTGATCACAGACAGTAAAGTAAGTCAGCTGAAATGACTCGTGTTCTTTCCTGTTACACAAAACTGTATTTTCCTTAGATCAGTTACAGCACCATGGGTGGACATTCTATGTTGGAGCACAGAGTGGCAGGATATGGGCATGGAGGGTGGAGACCCTGGCATCAGCTCCTGAGGTCTGGCTCTGTGTGGCCCTGGGTAGATCACTTCCCCTCTCTGGGCCCCCACTGTTTGTTTCCGAAGTGGGAGACTATAATACTACTCACTCATGGGGACAGGAGGCAGATTAAAGGTTTTCTTTTTTAAATTAATTTATTTATTTTGAGATAAAAAGCATGTGCTCACAAGTAGGGGGAGGGCAGAGAGGGAGAGAGAGAATCCCAAGCAGGCTCCACATTGTCAGTGCAGAGCTTGATGTGCGGCTCGAATCCACAAGCCAGGAGATCATGACCTGAGCCGAAACCAGGAGTTGGATCCTTCTCCGACTGAGCCTCCCAGGCGCCCCTAAAGGTTTTATATAGATGTCTTGAAAAAGAGATATCGATGTAGTAAGTGACATTTAACTGTTTGCCATTTTATAAGTGTAATTGTATATCTTTATTACTACCAGTTCTAAGTTCATGTTTCTTAAGTCTGTGTCACAGAAAACTTGATTCCTTCTCGATAGTATTTGGTAAGACATCAGTCGTGTTGTATTTCACATTAAAGGCTTGAGAATCCGAAGTCATCAGGTTTGCAGGTCTTAAGACCAAACACAGACCTCGCTGAGGCATTTACCTGCATTTGCTCCCAGACCAGGACGTTTCCCTTGAGCTGACGACGGTGGTAAGGGTAGGCTTCATGGCTCATCCTGGCCTTTGACTTTCTCTGGCGAACTTTCACAACCTGTGATTGGTACTGTATGTGCATATGAATGTTCCCACGTGGAGAATTTTCTTTTCTTTTGAAAAGCTCAGAATGCTCTTCAGGTCAGCTCTCTCGTCTTCCAGGGGAGGAAGAGTGGAGCAGGCAGTGCCCGCTTGGTGATGGGCAGGGCTCCGGGGAGGCCTATGGCGCCACATTTCAAGTCCATCCTAGGGGAGGAGCCAGCGCGAGACCAGGTCTGGCTAAGCATACTGTATCTTTAAAATTCTGCCATGATTCTGGGCTCATACGATCTTGTAATACAGTATCTTCAAAAGTACTACCTCTTTATGTCACTGTATACAAATAGTGCCAATTACATGCCCTCTTGATCAAAGCTGGCTTTGATATCTGAGCCCTTGACTTTTCTGCCATCAGGGGGTTGGATGTCCTCCAGATTTTGAAGATGGGAAGGACTTAGTGTCCTAAGATCACAGAATTATAGAAATGCAGTGCTGGTGGGACCCCGGGGTCAAGCTTTCTGCCCCTGCCTGTCCACACTGGTGAGTAGGTGAAGTGATCTGCTCGAGGTCACACAGCAGGCAAGGACAGAGCCGGGGTCTCCATGCTCTACCCCACACAGTACCAAGGTGACTTTATAAGACAAGAGGGCCTATGATATGAACATCACTCAAGTAGCACAGGACGTGGAGGCCCCCACAGTGTAGTAGAAACTGGGTTTTCTAGAGAACGAGAAGAAAGCTTTAATCACTCAGGGAGTTAGAGCTGGCATTCCGTCAGGCATAAGTATGGCGAAGTTTTGGGAATTTTCGAGTGCAAGAACCTAAAGGGTTCTTCCGCTACCACACTGTCAGCTGCTAGGGCTGGGACCTTCGGGTTCTCTTTCCCCATGGAGCAGGGGGGCGGTGGATTCAGCAGGTTCACTAAGAAGAACGCTGGCAGGTTGGGGAGGGTCACAGAGCCTCATGGGTCTACACCGCTCAACTGTGGTCTTCATCCTCAACCAGGATATTTTTCCATTTTGGCTCTTTTCATCCAGCCACTAGTTGAGTGCCCGGCAGTGCGTGTGGTACCGCGGGAACAGGACAGCCGTGGTCCCGGCCCTGTGTGGTGGAGAGGGACAGACACAGATGAGGGCGAACGAGCACAGAAGAACTCCCGGGTTCGCTAAGTCTGATGAAGGGAGCCAACAGGATCCACAGGGAAGGACAGGGGTCACAGGGCTGCTTTAGGTACCAGGACGGGCTGGGGCCTCCCTGCGATGGAGCTGAGGCTGAGGAGGCGAGATCATTCCGGGTAGGAGGAAGAGCACTCAGGCATTTCCCAGGGGCAGAAAGGAGCCTGAGGGCTGGAGGAAGTAAATAAAACCCGCTGGCCAGCGTAGCAGTTGGTGGAGAATTTGGCCAGATAGTTGGAGAGGCGGGCAGGAGGCTGACAGACCAGATTGTACTTTGCTGGCTTGGATTTTTCCTGAGGGCAGTCAGAAGCCAGCAGGGGTTAGAGCAAGGAGTGTCATTTCAACGGTGTCGAGGAGGCTTTATTGAACCTTGAAAACATACTACGTGCAAGAGGCCAGTCACCAAAAACCATATATTGTATGATTCTGTGTACGGGAAATGGCTAGAAGCTATTATGTGAAATAGCCAGGCAAATCCATAGACTTAGAAAACAGATTTGTGGTTGACCATTGGTCGGGGTGAAACAGGGAGTGACTGACTGCTAATGGGTATGGGTATTTTTTGTGGGGTGGGTTGAAAATGGACTAAGATTGGTTGTGGTTATGGTTGCATGACTCCGAATACACCCAAACTCAGTGAATTGTGAATTCAGTGGGTGAATTGTATGGTCCCGGCATTATATCTCAATAAAGTTGTCATTTCAAGAGTCAGAGAAGACTGACCGAGCCTCACCGCCGGCTCCATTGCCCCAGGCAGCTGTCCCCAGTTCAACAGCTGTTTTTGGCTTTTCTCCACCCTCCTTGTATCAGACCGTCCCCTGTGCTCCCGTCTTCTGCTGCTGCACAAAAAAGCCATCAGCTGCTGCTGACGTGTGCTTCTTACCTCCAGACCTCCAGCTCCTCTGGTCCCAGATGGGCTTCTGTGCTCCCCTTACCAGTGCGAGGCAGGCAATGGTTTAAATCCCAAGACTGCCTCTTATTGGTTGTGTGACTTTCCGTCAGTTACCTAAAAGCTCTCGGAGCCTCAGTTTTTTGTCTTTTTTTTTTTTTAAGAGAACTTAAAAATTATTTTCACACTTAGACGGCACTTACTGTATGCCTGTCATTATGTGGTAGGTGCTTTAAGAATATTTAACATGTTTAATCATCCAGATAACCAGATGGCCCCATGTGGTGAGCACTGCTATCCTCTCCTCCATTTTGTAGATTTAAAAAACCTGAGGCACAGAGAGGTTAAGTAACTTGCCCAAGGTCACACAGCGGGGGAGTACCAGAACTGAATCCGGGCAGTCTGGCCTCAGAGGCCCTCTTTCTTAATTACTCTGCCATGCTGCTGCTCCTGGCCTGTAAAATAGGCTTAATAATAGCCTTTTCCTTGCTTTGTTTACAATTTTTTAGTCTTCAATTACTTGAACATCACTTGTATCTCCTAACATTTCTGCAGTGCTCAGCATGGTACCTGAAACATAGTCTGGGAATTAATGTGCCTGACAAAGTCACTTTTCCCTTCTTCCATTTATTCGTTGACCACCTCAGACCATCAAGGATTTGGGTGCCCAGTTGAGGTCTGGGTTCTCCCTTAGCCCTCCTCTTTTATTTTTTAAACTGGAATAGTGTCCCAGGGAGCCCACTCTCTCATTTTGGTTTCCCATCAACAGAGTGGTGATAATTATAACCTGGCCAGCATCCTCCCTGGGGTCATTGTGAGGATCAATGAAGTGTTTTGTACATGCAGGTGCTCTGTAAAACGTGCGGCCTCCTGTTAACCCAGGGGCTTAATTTAACACGCAGCCCAGCTGTTTGGACTGTGCACTTTGAAACACCGACGGCTGTGTTGGTAGAAGAGTAGACAAATGGCAGTTTAACCTGGAAATCCTGATGGTCCAGGTGGAACAGAGGTAACCGATGTATGTTCCCCTCCGCAGGGGGGAGCTTTCCTCCTGGCAGTATTGACACTCAAGCAATGGGCAGAGGTGACACCCAGCTTCCGGGCCACCGCCTGGTCCACGTGCTAGATTGATTCTCCCCAGCGCTGTCAACTTAACCTTGCTGTGTGCGGTGTGCAGGGAATTACCCAGTTCTTCCCTCCGCGTAAGCAAGCCGGTCTCAATAGTTGTAGCCAGTGTTTGGTGTTAGAGCCAATCTAATGTATAGTTTTGGCAAAATAAATTGTGTTGGAGGAGGGGAGAATTACAACTTACCTTGGGAAAAGTACATTGTTTCCTCCTCTTACACATGCTACCCCTCCCCCTTCCCCCGACTCTGGTCCAAGCATTCCAGAATTAGATACAAAGGTCTGGTTACTGAATTACACCAACCAACCTTGGAAGGTTCATTTTGTTTTGCCTCAGAGCATTATGGAATCCTTTGTGTTCATCTCCACAACTTTGTTTTTGTTTGTAGAATCTGAAAACTTAACTTTGTGTTTTTTTTGCTGCACATCTACTAAGATGTATTCATATGTGTGCGTAGAGGCACAGACACACGTTGACATCCTACGACACGTGAGGCAGCGTCAGATTTCTTCCCTGCCCACGGTGCTACCTTTCATGTCCATGATCTTTTTTGGAGGGGGACAGGCAAGGGAGGAGCACTCAAAGCCGGACGTTTAGGGCTGTCATTGTATTCCAAATTCTGATTATCTCTTTAGATCATCAATTCTTTGGTCGATTCTGACTTGCATAAGAATTTGTGCTCGTCAGTTCTTTGCATTTGTCAGCTCAGTGATTTAGATCAGTGAAAGTATTTCCTGAAAAGGATGAGTTCAGACAATGCTGACTTCTTTCATTTCCCCTGTCCCCACTCTGGGCACCTCCCTTCTCGGCTGGGCTGAGGATACTTCAGGGATGGCAGGATGGTCCCTTTAATGGTGTTGAGCTTGTGCTGGGGCTGTTGGGGGCGGGGGCGGGGGTGGGGAACAGGGTCAGACTGCAGGGCCCACAGCTTTGACGCAGAGTTTCCTGGTGCCGTTTGCCAGCTGGAAGGCATTACTTAGCAGCACAAAAACCTCAAATGAGGGCAGGCCATTTGCCTGACTGTTTTCTGGGTAACTTGAATCTGTGAACTAAGGTAGACTTGCTATTTTTACTTCCTTAACTTATCCTGGCCTGGATGTATTTGCTATTTCCAAGTTCTGTGTCGGTAACGGATTGTCTGTGTATGTAGCGAAACCCAAAGAGCGGTTGTTTCTTGGTTCTGTTTTCTGATGTCTTTGGCAGGGCAGAAGTCTTAGAAGGAGGCATTAGTTCCCAGCCAGAAAGCTGGGTTTGCTTTAGAAACAAAATACTGTCCTCTGCTCTCCGCGTTGTTACTTCTCACAAGAAATCGAAGCCTGGGTTTGTTGCTATGTGTTTGGTGCCTCTTGAGCGATGTGCGGACCAGCTGGCTAAGAGCACAAACTTTTATTTTGTCGTCAGCATTCTTGCGCTGGAAGCTTGCTACTCTAAAAAATGCCCAGGAGCGAGTCCCTCCTCCTCAAGATCAGTTGCTCCATTCCATAAATGCAGTGGAAGAACTTGGTTGGTTCTTAATTGGGCTTTCAGGGCCCTCGTTGCTGGCTCTTTCCATGTGTTTGGATTTCATGCAGCTTCTGCTTTGAAGGCGGCAGAGGCCTCAGCAGGGCTTCAGAGGCTCAGACTCTAATCAGGGCAGAAAACCTCACCCTGTTTTTCCCCAAGACCAAGTTCCTTCACTTGCTGATTGTTTTTAGCTCTGAGGAGGTCTGAGGTTGAAGTCTCTGGGCAGTTTGTTTCCTTCTGCCTACTTGGCTATGGTAAGTGAAGGTAACCTGTGCTAGCTCAGATATTGTAGGAACATAGAACTGTAGACCTGGAAGGAACCAAGAGTTTCCTCCAACCTGGTTCCCAGACATGGTGTTGTGGTACCTTTTCTTCAAATTGCATTGGACCAGAAACCTGGCAAGATGACTGAGAAAATCAGAGCTATGATGGTAGACTGGGTATCAGTTCTTTCTTTCTTTCTTCTTCTTCTTCTTCTTTTTTTTTTTTAAAGAAGTTTTATTTATTTACTTAGAGCATGTGAGAGCGAGTATGAGTGAGGGAGGGATAGAGAGAGAGGGAGAGAGAGAATCCCAAGCAGGCTCCGTGCTGTCAGCACAGAGCTGGAACCGGGGCTCAAACTCACAGACTGTGAGATCATGGCCTGAACTGAGAGCGAGAGGGGGACACTGGATTGACTGAGCCCCCCAGGCACCCCTGGGTGTCTGTTCCAATCGAACCAGCTCATCCGTGTGTGAGGAGCCCAAGAACTGGGAGTAAGTGGTTTTTAGCCAGTAGAGCCCAGTAAGGCCGTGGAGTAAAGCTAGAAAAAGCCCTGGATGCCAGAGGCTGTGGGGAGGGAACTGACCAGCAAAGGGAACTTTTTCTGGGGGTGATAGAAGTGTTTATATCATGACTGTGGTTCGGTTACATGACTGTATGTATCTGTCGAAACTCACCAAGTTGTACCCTAAAAATTCATGAATTTTAACCATGCCTCAAAACCAAATTGATCAAAAGGAGATAATCGAGTAGATTAAAAGTTGTGAGTAATCTTCTAAAGCATGTTTAGGATTTTTTGTAGGGGAGGGGAGTGAATATCTTCTCTGTTTTTAATTGAGTGTAATTCTAGAAAATGATCCTTTCAAAAATATAAAAAGAAAAGGAAAAAACCTGATTCACTTAAATCCTGGTCTGAGTTTATTTTTCCACTTGGCAGATTTATCATCACTTTGTACTCATCACTGCTGTTAGTTATACCAAGGGTTGGTAGAGGGCCAGGTAGTAAATATTTTAGGCCTTGTGGGCCGTTGGGTCTCAGTCACACCACTCAGTTCTGTCGCTGTAGCGTGAAGGCAGCCGGAGGCAGCATGAAAGACGGGCTATGTTCCTCTAAAACTTGACTTACAAAACCCGTCAGTGGGCTGAATCTGGCCCGTGAGCTCTGTTGGCTAACCTGCGAGTTAATGCTTTTGTTCCTTTTGGAGAAACTCTCCATTTTCCTACATTCTCCCCAGAAGGACTAATGTCCTAAGAAAGTGGGAGTCTAGGTAAGGTTGGAAGAGGACAGACCCTCCAGGGCTTAGCCATGCGGAGCTCACGGACTTGGATCTGTGAAGGGTAGGGTGATTTTGCTTACATGGAATCTTGGAGGGTGAATTAGGAGGAGGAGTTGTGGAGGAAGAGAGGACTGACAGGCAGAAAGAATTCCTCAATCCTTTGAAATTACATAGTGGAAAGTCAGCACACCTGTGTGTTTCAAACGTGGTGTTATTGTCTAAACTCAGATTGCTATATTTAAACCAGTTTTATCAGCTACTTTTAAAATGAAGGCCCGCAGACTTCAACACAACAAGGGTGACAAAAGAAAGTCATCCCAAAGGGATAGAGTTGGATGGCTCACTTCCTAAAAGGGCCCTTGGAGGTCTCGCCAGTACACCATGTTTCTGAATTTTGGCATGATCTGAAATTAGTTTGGCTTCGTTAATTGTATTATGCCCATAGAGAAGCCAAACAGTATTGAGTTTTGGTTTGAAACCTGATTTTTTTTTTTTTAATCCTTAGCAAGGGGCCGTGTTTGGGAGACCTTATAACGTCCTGGATCAGGACTGCCAGCAAGTCGGGAAGGCAGAAGAGCTTAGGTGTCAGGTCTTTACTGATTAGTGTTTGTAAAAGAGTTGAGAATTCTAAGACTTTTAATTAGGCATCAATGTATCACCCAGGTCTTGTTTCCTTTCCTCTGGTTCAGATCATAGAGAACTAACCTCTTCCTAAACCCGCAGCTCCATAGTGGAAGGCCTTGCATGTTAAGTCAGTGAATTAAATTGGATTTGTGTGATCTGCCATTGATTCTCCTGGCTGGAGAACACAGTGTGCCCGATTCTGTTTGAATCATCCGTCCCTTGTGGCCCTTAAAAGGCCTGACTGAGACTCGAGTTCATAGCTTTAGTTAGACCAATTTTTGAATCAAACAAAACAAAACCCTCTGGTTAACACATACTTCAGTGATCAAAAGTACTGGACGTAAAATGCTGTAAGATCACTCTGTATTTATAGAATTACACTTTTGCTGACTTGAGCATAGGCCCAAAGCATAGCCATTAAAAGGTCCTTCCAGTGGGCCGCATGTACAGAAGGTGATGTAGTCAATAATCTGATTTTAGTCTCCTACAGAAGATAGGAAGAGAATAGCTCAACATTTTTTTGTGATGGGGCGTTTACTCTAACTTCTTAATCTTCCTAGACACAAGCCTTGTCACATTTTAGAGAGATCAATTGATTAATAAAAAGTAATTCTTAGAATGAGACAATGATCCTTTCCTTAATATAGAAATGACCTTCTTTAATCTTGAAACATTGAGACTTAAAGCAAATACCTGTAGATCTCACAGTCCATAGTTGCCTTATCTTGAGTTACTCACCTGCAGGGGAAAATAAAATCAGGCAGCTGGTCCGTGGATGTGACATTAATATTTTTGTGAAATTCTCCGTCTTTCTTCATGCATTCACTTATTTACTTCACAAAGAGTATCAAGGGTCAGCAGTGTTGTAGATGCTGACGGCTATACAGCGAACAAAGGGACACCTCTGCTTTGGGGCTTCAAGCGTTCTGATATAGATGAGAAAACACTTCAGGAACCGATGGTTATGGCAGCTCTGCCGAGGGGCCGCTACCTGAGCCTTGAGGGGTTTCTCTGTCTCTCCAGCAACTTTTATTCTGAACAATTAGGAAATCGAGGACCTGAATAAATTACATTTTTGTATTTAACAGTATTTATAGAGTATTTATTAGGTACTTCCTAGTGTCGTAAGCCCATTTATAAATGTTAACATTTCATTTTCATTATGGATGCGTGCGGTAGGCGGTACTAGTATCCTTGTTTTACAAGTCAGGGACTGAGTAACTTGCTTTTGTGGCAAGAAGTGGGATTAGTCTTGGTGCTCAGGCTCTTAACCGCGCCCCGTCTCGGTCTACATCTAGGGTGAGAGGTTTCTTTCTTTCCTGTTCACGTGTGGGATTTCCCTGAACGTGTGAATGTTTACTGCCACGCCAGGTGACAGCGGAGGGAGTCTGCGCCTTCTTTGCTGGGGCTTGCGTTCTTCAGGGCTCCCTTCCTGGTTCTTCCACATTGACTTATGTGCTTAATTTGTATAACCGGAATGTGTTTTATCTAATTTTATTTAATTATGTGTTTCTCTTGGTGCTGCTAGACATTCTGTAAGCTTATCAAAGCAAGGAACTGGCAAACAGGTACATGTGACAAATAGGGTAAAGTGTATATTGCAAATTCTAAAGCGATGAGACCAGTTTACTTGAAATTAGGGATTTCCTCCTCCTTTGCGGGGCTGTGTCATATTTAATTTAGCAGTTTGCAGATGTTTGGCTCTATTCTGATCAGTGGGATAACTGAAGCATAGGCCATAACACGTTGGAATAATAAAGCTGGGGGCAGTATTATTTAAAACCTAGCATATTTGAGGGTGTCTGGGTGGCTGTCGGTTAAGCATCCAACTTTGGCTCAGGTCATGATCTCGTGGTTTGTGAGTTCGAGCCCCACGTCAGGCTCTGTGTTGACAGCTGAGAGCCTGTAGCCTGCTTTAGATTCTGTGTCTCCTTCTCTCTCTGCCCCTCCCCCACCCATACTCTATTTCTCTCTCTCAAAAAAATTAACATTAAAAAATGTTTTAATCTAGCATATGCAACATGTGTGTTCATTGAAAAGAAGTCTATAGGCCACTGTAGATTCTGTTTTTAGTTCGATGGCAACATGCTTTTCCTTCTTGGTAATTCTCCTATAGTCAGGGATCTTTTGATTATTTGAGGTCAGGTCCTGTGTATTCCCTCAGAATCCTCCAGGGCACTCTGGCTCCCTTGTCGGGGAAATGTTCTGTGCTCTGCATCCTTCAGGTTCTCCATCTCTGATCATTGTCCCATCAGGAGCCCAGATGGCACCTCCCATCTCAGCTTTCTCTGTGTCCAAAATATTTCCTCAGGCCCTAAAGCTACTGCTGAGATCTTGTTTCTTTAGTGAAACGTTTCAGTTAATTAAAAGAGAAATCTGGCCTCATCTTTATATCTACTTATTATACCAAGATGAAGTTTAACTAACATCCGTGATGCATGGCGTCTTCACTTTAATTTTAATGGACTCATTTATTCTGTGCATGGAAACGGACATGAGTCTCTGTTTTATGCGTGGATTTTGAGCAGTGGACTTGCTTGGCACAGTAAACGTGAATTTCAGCTCTGCTGGTCCTTGGTCCTCGTTTGTTTTGTTTAAAAAAGAGTTTATGATGTGTAGATGAATATGAAATAAAATGCTGTTACATTTGTGTGGGTTGCCTGGGCTGCCGGGGTACCATAGAAAAGCACCAGAGACCGAGGCGCCTAGGTGGCTCAGTCCGTTAAGCGTCCGGCTTCCAGCTTCGGCTCAGGTCATGATCTCACGGTTCGTGAGTTTGAGCCCCACGTCAGGCTCTGTGCTGACAGATATAGCTCAGAGCCTGGAGCCTGCTTTGGATTCTGTGTCTCCCTCTCTCTCTGACCCTCCCTTGCTCATGCTGTCTCTCTCTGTCTCTCAAAAATAAATTAAAAAAAAATTTTAAAAATAAATTAAAAAAAAAAAAGAAAAGTACCAGAGACCCAGTAATGAAACAACAGAAATGTATCCACTTGCAGCTCTAGAGCCTGAAGTCTGAGATAAGGGTGTCGGCAGTGTTGATCTTTTGCAGCCTTGCTCCTTGGCTTGTAGGTGGTTTTCTTCCCGCTGTGTCTTCACTCAGCCTTCCCTCCATGTGCCTCTACTCTTCCTATAAGGACACCAGTCGTACTGGAGAAGGGCCCATCCTGATGATCTCATTTTAACGTAATCACATCTTTAAAGCTTCATCTCCAAATACAGTCACCTTCTGAGCACTCGTGGTTAGGACTTCAATGTGTAATTTTGATGCAACGCAATTCAGCCATAATGAAGCTTAAATGTATAACATAGTTGCCCTAAACTTTGGTGATAATTAAAACAAAAATTCTCTTTAAATTTTAAAAATAGGCAAAGGCAGAGGACATCCTTAAGGAGAGGAGACTGCAGGATATTGATTGTGATCTGGCTTAGAACTGGCTAAGTGATTTAGGGTGAAATTCATAGTAGTTAAGACCTTTCTTGGCACTTTCCCAATTGTTTGGATTAAATGACCATACCTTCTAAGTACCTCTAAAATGTTGTGATTCTCTCTTAATAACTTTGTAATTACAGTAAAGCCTTGGTTTGCGAGCATACTTTGTTCCGCAAACATGCTTATAATCCAAAGCACTTGTATATCAAAGCAAATTTCAAGAACCATGGGTTCAGTTGTGATCATGTGATGTTGGCGTCACAGTATGACTCATATTGCAAGACATCGCTCGTGTCTCAAGTTAAAATTTATTAGAAATGTGTGATCATCTTGCGGAACACTCGCAGAACACGTTACTCGCCATCCAATGTTTATTTAGGAAGATGCCTGGAGAGGAATTTTTCTAACTCCGTGTTTCCCCGGTGGAATGTGAAAGAGTAGAGCTTGTGTCAGATGGGCCTTGATTTGAATCCGAGGCCTTTTCTTCTACAGCAAAGCCAAAGAAAATGGCTACAGAGATCCTGCTCTTGGCATCTCACCAGCTGTGTGGCTGTGGACAGGCTTTGTAACCCCATGTGCCCTAAGTTAGTCGTCTGTAAATTTGGAATAGAGGAGTTAGGAGGCTCTCCGTAGCTCTTGGCCCTGGTTGCTGTTGTTTATCACAGACAGATGGCCCTGGGTGGCGGGGCACTCCTGGGGCGGGAGGTGGGGGGGATGGCATTGGTCTCCATACCTGCCGACTTGCATGGCCTCCACTGCCTGTCTGACTCACATGCCACAGTGGCCACTTGTGGCTCAAGGCCATCATAGTGAAGCTGGCTTTATTTATGTCACCGTCCCTAACCTCGCTTGCTGTGTGATGGAACCCCTCAGCTAGACAGGTGTCTCTGGAGGGAAGATGGGTAGGTTCCAGCTGGTTACCATAAAATACTTTTTTCTTGCCTTCTCTTCCTGTATTTGATAGTCCCATATGGTTCTAAGGGTGTTCTTCTTCTTTTTTATCTTATCAGGAGGCAAATGGTGAAAGTTTACAGGGCAGAGGTATCATTTAGCCTAGCTGATATGCTAGATATCATGCTAGATGATCCATTGATCCATAAATGATCCATAGATCCATAGGTAACATTAGTATTGCCAAAAGCAAGTGCTGGGCCTTGTGTCTACTTTTCCTAGTCCGGAGTACCCACATGGTGCAACTGTGGTGAGGGGTAAATGAAGTGTGTGTGTGTGTGCCTGAGGGTGGCAGAGAACACCAGCATGCCTTCCACATATTTTATTCTTGTTAAATTGAATTTTCATCCTTTGTGTTGGGATTGAATAATTGAATAAGCCTCGTTGCTGGAAACATATAAGGTGGCTTATTATTAGGCTTGAATAGACCAATTGATTCAATATAAAATTTTAGTCCAGAAAAATCACTGACACAAGTTGACCAGAAAGTTCTCTATACAGGAATAAAGGAACCCAAATTCTGTTAGGCTTACCTATTTTAGTCATTAGTAAGAGCAGTGGGGTGCCTGGGTGGCTCAGTCAGTTCAGCATCCGACTTCTTGATTTCAGCTCAGGTGTTGATCTCACAGTTGTGGGATTGAGTTGAGCTCGGTGCTGGGCATGGAGCCTGCTTGGGATTCTGTCTCCCCATCTCATGCACATGCACTCTCTGTCTCTCTGTCTGTCTGTCTGTCTCTCTCTCTCAAAGAAAAAAAAAGAGCATTAAAATACAATACTGTTGGCAGTAGTATTTGACCTGGAAAAATTCCCATAAGCTACCCCTTCTACATTGCTGGTATTTTCTCTTTTGGATTCCTGTTCATGAGAACTTTTTCAGTTGCAAGGGACAGAAACCAAACACAAACCAACTTAAGCTAGAAAGGGAATTTATTTCAAGTTAAGTGAAAAATCATAGAAGTAGAATTATCTTTAAGCAGGGTTCGATCCAGGGGCATATAGCATATTATTGTAGCATTTTCTTTCTCTCAATTGGATGTATTTTCAGGAAACTTATGAGAAAAATGCCAGCAGTTCCAAAGTTGTGTCCTTATGACTTCCACCTGGGAGGGAAGAACTTCTCTCTTCCTATGTCCATATCAAAAATCAAGGAAGGTTTTGATTGGTTCTGCTTGGTCACCCTTGAACCTGTAACTGGCTGGTGGGTAGAATGCTGTGGCCAAAGACTGTGGCAAAGCATCTTGACTGGCAAGTCCGCAGGGTCACATGAGCTGGGAGACAGATGGGGTCTCAAAGGAAGACTGCATAGCAAACAAATATCTAGTCCACATAACTCACTTTTCCAAGTCAGCAAGGGTTTAGTGGATATTTTTTTAGTTGAAAGGAAATAGGAAGGTAACCATCATAAAACTGTACTGAATCCATTTGAAAATTTTAAGCTGCACGTTGCAAATCTGTTTGAGATGAAAAAATGAGGAGGCACCTGAAAAGTGTCTCTCAGGTGGGGTGTACATTGTATAGACAGTCAGATAGTTGGGGCATCACTGGCAATCCCTGAAGTTGATTGAAATGTGGGCAAATTTTTGAGTAAAGGAAACAAAATGGCAATAATGGACTTCTGCTTTTTTTGGGTAGGGTTAGATGATTGCCTGCAGCAGTATGTCCACAAGTTCGAACGGGAGAAGATAAACGGAGAGCAGCTGCTGCAGATTTCCCATCAGGACCTTGAAGAGCTGGGGGTCACGCGAATTGGACACCAGGAACTTGTGTTGGAGGCTGTCGACCTTCTCTGTGCACTGGTTGGTTCAAGAGATCTGTGCTCTGATGATATTCTTTAGAACCTTATACTCTGGAATCTTCAATGTTTGTGATTTAGCATAGCATTGGTTTCTCATTTACTTCTTTATTTAGTGAGTGAGAGCATGAGTGCAATCGAGAGGGAGAGGGGCAGAAAGAGAGAGAGAGAGAGAGAGAGAGAGAGAGAGAGAGAGAGAGAATCCGGAGCAGGGTCCACACTTCCAGCACAGATCTTGATGCAGGGGCTCGAACCTACGAACCGTGAGATCATGCCCTGAGCCAGAACCAAGAGTCAGATGCTTAACCACCTGAGCCATGCAGGCACCCCTATTTTCTTAACAATCCATTGAGATGAAGCATGAGCTAAAGATAACATAAAAAGGAAGAAAAGAAATCATTTTCTAGATGAAGAGGTGGCAAACTGTGACCTGCACATTAAATCTGGCCCACCATGTTTGTAAATAAAGTTTTATTGGCACGCAGCCATGACTGTTCATTTATTTGTTGTCTCTTGGCGCTTTTTCATGCTTTCAAGGGACCATGTGGTTTCCGAAAGTCCAATATATTTATTAGCTTGCCCTTTAAGGAAAACTTTGCCTGTCACAGAGACTAAGTTCGCCTTTTAGAGAAAAAAAATCTGTTAGTTTCATTTTCGTATCTTCTGTGGAGAATAAAATGGGGGAGAAAATCCTGAATGAAAACATCATCTTCTAAACTGAAATGAAATATAGGTTCTGATTTCGTGTGTGTTTTTGTTACTATCAAAAGCTCTTTTATGTTTCACAGGTATTTGTGATAGTTCAGGAACAGATAGATGTGTGTGTTCATACCAGTCAGCCTGTGGAGTGGTAACTAAGAAGGGAAAAAATGTGAACTTTGGTACCCTTTGCAGATGACTGAGCTTTGACTTGAACATGGAGTGACTTAAATCCTGCCAGGTTCGGACTCTTGCATTCCACACATGGCTGCCTGAGCAGCCGTCTCAGGTGTGGGCTGACGACACCTGCGAGGCCATCGTGCCCGCACGCTGGTTGCCACACAGCCGGGACCCATGTGTGCCTGTTAGGACGCCATGTGAAGGAGGCAGTGTCCTGAGCTGTCAGGATTTGGACCCAGGCCGCGGCATTCAGGCTGGGTTACGTAATGCTGTGAACCTGAGCCAGGGGCATATACAATTACATCACTGAGAACGGTGGGAAAGAATGTGTTCCCGATTATTCTGCCATCGCTGGTCCGCGTTCCGTTGATTATATAACTCCTGCTGCATGGCGCGTATTCTTCTTCTTAAAATGGACAGAGCTCTGTCTCCTGCTCTGAGATGTGCTGCTCTTGTTTACAGAAGGAAGGGGGAAATTATTTGTGGTTGATACACGAGCTGCCATGGGGGAGACGCCGTGGCCAAGTGGTGTGAGTGTTGGCCTGCCAGGCAGGCGCTTTGCGTTCTGATCTCGGCTCTGCGACCTCCGGGGACACGAGGGTGTCTGTTTTTCCCATCTGTACAGCAACACTCCCGAGACGCGGCTGCACACTAACGTTTTGCACGGCCCAGAAGATGTCTTAGAGACTTGTTTGTTTTTAAAGCTGCATGTGTTTTATACAGTGCAGCCTGTTGGAGTTTACTTCTGTTACACTTTCTGGGAAGATCACTCTTCCGTCTTTTCTGCTAATTGGATTGGTCCCTTTCAGCTTGGAGGAAGGGGTTTGAAAACAGGCACATTACTTTGCGATCCACAATAGGAGAGGTGAGGAGGAAGGGCCGATGAGAGGCACGTAGTGTACGCCAAGCCGGATAATAAGCCTAACAGCTGCCTCTCTTTGCTTTTGCCCCTTCCCTACCTCTTACAATATTGGGCTAAAATGAACGAAGCTGGACAAACGCCAGAACCTAAAGCTGCATTTTATCTCCTACAATTTCCTTCTAATTTCCTCTGTAGACAAAGTTTGACCTCAGACTCATTCTGGACATGCTTTTCGCAGTAGAGTGCTGCTGAATTCATTTGACAGGGGGGTGCTAGGAGGGTTCTCAAATGAGTGTGCCTTTTCTGGTTTGGGGAGGGTTTTTAGAGAGCTTTATTAAAATACCTTTTCCTCTTGCTCTAATCTCCCCTTTAAATGTTCTTATTGTAATGCATATATTGATTATATTATCTAATGCAAGAGATATTTGTATATCTAAATTGGTCATAATTTTTTGCCTTAACAGCCTTTCCCTTGGGCAGTTAATGCATATTCGCAGTTGGCCCTGGGGTTATTTAAAAGAGGTTGTCATGTAAACGGAGTTTATCGGGATGTTGGTTTTGTGATGGACAGGAAATGAATAGAATTTAGAAGAAAGGGGGAGAAAAAAAACAAAACCACTGGAAAGTTCTGGAAAGAATGGGGCAGATAAAGTGGATGAAAACCTAAAATAGAGAAAAGCTATTGGTAAAGATTCCAGAACTGGTGAGCAGATGGCCCACAGATAGATGGTCACGGATAGAGAGCAAGGGGAGACATCACTGTCGTTTGCGATGGACAGCGTCCAAGTGACTTACATCGTGAGGTAGAACCAAGATCGCTCTCAGGATTGAATGCAGAGTCTGAGCCCAGTTTTTCTCCACCTATGAGGGACAGGCTACTAGTAGGGCCTTTCTAGTAGATCTGCTGCTATTCTTTCTAGCAGGATAGCTATTTGCTACATGCAACTCTCTAAATGAAAATAAAATGAAACAAAAAATTCACCTCCTCAGTTGCACATGTCAAGAGCTCATGGCTAGTGGTGGCTAGTGGCTACTGGCTGCCATATTTAGACAGTGCAGATGGAGAACGTTTTCATCACCACAACAGGTTGTGTTGAGTAGCACTGGTCTGGAGAGTGTGATGGAGAGTAATAAACTATAATTATAACCTATTTTCTTTGGCAAATCAACCTGTCAAGACCGAGGTAGGCACAGCTCTATTTTTAAGGTTGAAGTAGGTTGAGAAAGTGAACAAAGTTGGGATCAGTACACACGTTAAGTGATGCCACCCAAATGTGTGATTAAATGAAATGCCTGTAACGTATTTACCTTTCCCGGTGCTTCTGCACACGCATCTACCCCCCAGATTATTCATTGTTCATAAGCTACCCATCTATGGCAAATCATTAAAAAATGTTATTCTTGGGGCATCCGAGTGGCTCAGTCGGTTAAGTGTCTGGCTTCCGGCTTTGGCTCAGGTCATGATCTCACTGTGCGTGGGTTCGAGCCCCACGCTGGGCTCTGTGCTGACAGTTCGGAGCCTGGAGCCTGCTTCAGATTCTGGGTCTCCCTCACTCTCTGCTCCTCCCCCACTCACTTTCTGTCTCTGTCTCTCAAAATAAAATAAAGACATAAAAAAATGTTGTCCTTCTTTTTGGTGAGAAATAATGCAGGAAGAGTAATCTTTGCTGTCAGTTTGTACTTAACTTGATCTTGCTCATGAGGTTATAATAAAATGTCTTTAGGGAAACTGTGGAATATATTTCTTAGGTTGTGATTTAATTGACCCAAGTCAGTGAGAGGGTTTAGGCTGTGTGTCTCTGACACTCCTTAATCACATATGTTAGATCATGAACCGGGTCAGGAGGAATGGGAAAAGGAGGTGGAGGAGAAATATAAGATTCATCTTTAGCTGGAGCATGTGTAAGTCAGGCTCCAGAAGCCACGGCTCTGCCTGTTTCCTTCTGTCCTGTCTGCTGTGTGATTTCTCTAACCAGACCAGGAAGTAATCCCCGATGGCTAACCTCTAATGAAGTGAGACCTCAGTGGAAGGGTTTCTGTAGGTGTGTAGACTTTCAGAGACTCCTTCCATTTCTTACTCGGTGTGTGTCTTGTTGATACTTTTAATGCAATTTCTGAAGGAGGTTAAGTTTTAGGGGAAAGATTAGTGGAGATAATCAAATCTGGTCTCAGAAATGATTCATTTTCTGTCTTTCATTATGGGGCACTTAAGTCAATAATCCTTCTCTGATTATTTTTCTGCGTTAGAGGCTCTCTTGAGTTAATAGAATCAAGTTCTTGTTCTCTTCTTACTGTGGAATGGAGTGGAAAGGGAAGGAATTCTCCTCCCTTTTTTTGCTCCTTCTTTCTATCTTGTTAAAATTGTACTCCATTATAGCTGCATCTATCTATCCTTCTAGTCCTGTGATTTGTTTTGGTAGGGAAAACAGAATCAGAGTCTATTGAGTGGAAATGAAAAGAACCAGTTAACAAGAAGTCACACTCCCCCTTAGTTTTAATATTAAAAGTGGTAGGTGTGTAGGAGATGGAGGTTTAAAACTTCTTGCAACACAAAAATGCATTTAGTCCTCTTTGAATTCAAGAAGTAAATGTCGTTTATAGGAATAAGAGTTCCAAGTAATTTTGGTGACGTTGATTATAGAAAGCTGACTTTCTTGCCTTAGTTCAGAACTCTTGATAGAAGTTGGCAGGCTGAGTAATTGACTGTATGAGGGGACAGTTCCCTTTAATCAGTCACAAGTCCTTCAAAACAACCTTGTCAGATGGCCCTTTATCCATTCACTTGTGAGACTTTGATTCTCTGAATTGAAAAAGCATGATGAAAATCCATCTTCGTCGTTTTGTCTTCTCTATTGAAGGGTAATGTCATATTTTAGCCTGTAGAAAATGACAGAAAAAAAATGAAGGAATATAAGAGTAGGATGGAACACTACTGCTTAATACAAAACACTTTTATTATGAAATTTTCTTTCAAAAAATTATGAAATTATGAATTTATTATGAAAACTTTAAGGCTTGCAAAAGATAGCTTCCAGTTAATGGATCTGGGAAGGCATTTTCTTTTTTAGTTTATTTTTTTATTTACTCTCCTCTTCAAAATTTGTTATCTAAACTTTTAAAAAAAGTGCTTTTTATTTTTCTAGAGGAAGCAACATAAATTTCAGCTTCAGGAACATTTAACTGCAGTGAAAACCCAACTACAGTGTCTAGAGTCAATGTCACCAGAAATCACTTGGAACTTTTATTACTGTACAAATATTTATTTGGACATCAGGGGACGGAGCAAGTCAGGATAGATTTTGGGGGGAGGTAAGCAGCTGGTTAGTTTCTGTAGAATCCAGGGCCACTGGCTCCTTTGCTTTTGCTCATCTGTTAACCTAACCTGTTTTCTGTCTTCTCCTTCTGCCCTGTCTTGGACGGGAGCACGAAAGGGAAACATGCCTCATGGTGATCAAAACCTTGTGCTCTGGCTGCTGACTGCCTTGACTGGAATCCCACCTCTCTGCAGATTAACTGTGTAACTTGGAGAATTTATTTAATGAGTCCATCCGTCAATTTCCTCACCTGTAAAATAGAGAGACTATCATTTCCACCTTCGCGTGCTATTTACCGGAGATAATACTTGTTGAGCCGAGTTGAGTCCTCAGTGTACAGCGAGTGTTCAGTGTTGGTCATGTTATTCCCAGCTTTTACATGGTACCACAGTCTTGCTTTGGGATCCTATTGAAACAGTACAGGATGCCCCAGAGATATCTTTATTTTTTTGTCAAAATAATGAAACACCAACTTGGGACGTGTACATGCAGTTAAATACAGACGTTCATCCGTCCTCCCCCCAAAGTCATTTCAGATTTACGTGTCGTCCTCTGGGATTTGTTCTTTACTTATCACATGGAATTCGGGGTTTTTCCCAAAGTACTGGAGTACGTCCCGAAGGAACACAGGTTAGAAACTCAGAGGCAGACATTACATTTCAGGTGAATTAACGTTTCATCAGTGCTGCTCCGTTTCCGAGCATGCGCGGCTCGCCCGATGGAAATGTCCGCTGTGCCGCAGACATGACAGCAAGCCGCGCTCAGAACCTGCTCTCTCCGGCTGGGCGCCCCCTCGGGGGAAGGTGTCCGACCGGGGTGGGTCAGCGAGTGACCCGAGGGGGCATTTGGCAACATCTGGAGGCATGTTCGGTCACCACAGCCAGGGAGAGGGTGCTACTGACCGCTAAGGAGTAGAGGCCAGTGGTGCCGCGGAACCTCTCAGAATGTTCCAGAATCCTTTCTTGCTTCCCAACCAGAACAGACACTACTGAGCTTTAAATGTCAGTAGGGCTCAGGCTGAGAAACTGCTCTACACGGTCAAGGAAACCTCAAAGAGGAGGGAACACTCGGGCTAGGATGTAAATATAAGAAAAGCTGTTCTTGCAAAGATTTGCGGGAGGAGCTGGCAAGTGTAAAGTCCCTGAGACGGAGGAACAGACAAGAGGCCCATGTGACTGGGAGTGGCTGAGGTCTGCAGTGCGGGTAAATCGTGGAGGGTTTTGTGGCTATTGCAGGAGTTATTCAAGTTGCTCAGTGGGGTTTTGAGTTATTTATTAGCAGAGATTGGACATTGTTGCTTGTTTTGATTTTTTTCCCTTTGATTTTATTTTTCCACAGAATTATGGCCTTGAAACCGATAATATGAAGAACTTGGTTCTGAAACTGCGAGCATCTTCCCACAACTTACAGAATTACATAAGTAGCCGGCGGAAAAGCCCGGCTTACGATGGGGACACTTCCCACAAGCCGCCCAATGAACTCCTGACCTCCGTGGTGGAGCTGATAGGTGCAGCGAAGGCCTTGTTAGCGTGGCTGGACCGGTGAGTCAGGGGTACGGCCCCCTGGCCCATCAGAGGGGGGCCCCGCGCTGCACACAGGCCCAGCCGTGGTCCTGGGAAAACGAGCTGTCGTCTCTTCATGTCCCTTCCACGGGGCCTCTCCAGGAGTTCTGCATCAGTGGGGGGACTTTAGGGTCCCTCTGGAAGCTACTGAAAAGATGAGTAGCAGGACCAAATTGAGCTCCACTTGCGGAGGCGTGGAAACACCGTGCAGAAGGTGTTCTCACTGCCGTTAAACGCTCATGATTATTTCGTTGGTCTGAAGGCTGTGAGTTGACCTCGGAAGGGACATGCATTCCCTAGGCTCATTTTCTTTTTCTTTTTTCTTTTCTTTTTTTTTCTTTACTTTTTTATAGTTTATTGCCACGTTGGTTTCCATATAACTCCTCCCCACAAGTGCCCCCCTCCGTGTCCATCACCCCCTTCCCCCCTCCCTCTTCAGCCCTCAGTTTGTTTTCAGTATTCAAGAGTCTCTCATGATTTGCCTCCGTCACTCTCCCTAACTCTTTTCCCCCTCTTCCCCTTCCCATGGTTCCCTGTTAGGTTTCTCCTGTTAGACCTGCGAGTGCAAACATATGGTATCTGTCCTTCTCCACCTGATTTATTTCGCTTAGCATGACACCCTCGAGGTCCATCCACTTTGCTACAAATGGCCAGATTTCATTCTTTCTCATTGCCATGTAGTACTCTATTGTGTATATATACCACATCTTCTTGATCCGTTCATCTGTTGATGGACATGTAGGCTCTTTCCATGATTTGCTCATTTTCTGACGGGTTTTTATCTCGCTCCTCTGGCCCTTCTGTTCAGATTCCTGTTTTGTGTGTTAACGTGAGAGGAAACCATTGCATAGCGAGTCCTTGAAACCAGCTCTGCTTGTCAGCCTACGATATAGGGATCCCAGTGCCCCCACCCCCTTCTAATAGAGAATGCCTGTTACTTTCCAGGGCTCCGTTTACAGGGATCACCGATTTCTCAGTAACGAAGAACAAAATCATTCAGCTCTGCCTGGACCTGACCACTACAGTCCAGAAGGTCAGTACCTCACTACTGCTTCTTTAACACCGTGTCCTGCCATCACCCTTGTGCTCCTCTGGAGAGAGTTTCCATGCAGGCATGAGGTGCCTTTTTCACTTTTGTTTTCTGTTTTTCACCATCCGACGTGGGGAGAGATGAAGGGCTTTCCATGAGGTGCGGTGTTGGTGATGGCTTCTGAAAAATGACCCGTGGCCTTTACATCAAAGATTACCATCTTTTGTTTTAAAATAGTTGAGCTAATGTGCCTGTCCTTTCACTAAACTGTTAGAACGCTTAATTTTTTTAAACAAAAACCCTGGAGCCACTAAGGCAGATGAAGTTAAGAAATGCTAAGGAGGGAAGGCGCCCAGCGAGGATGAGGTGGACGCAGTTATGGATATGTGGCTGGAGGGATCGTCCTTTGCCACAGCGACATTTGAGGAATCTGACCAGGGTGACCCTGTACTTGTTCTGATGGAAGGAGCCTATTACGTTGTCATGGGGCGTTTTCCTGGTAGTCATTTTTTTTTAAGTTTATTTATTTTGAGAGAGACAGACAGAGTATAAGTGGGGGAGGGGCAGAGAGAGAAGGAGAGAGAGAATCCCAAGCAGGTCTGCACTGTCAGCACAGAGCTTGACGCAGGGCTCGACCTCTTGAACCCTGAGATCATGACCTGAGTTGAAACTAAGTGTCGGATTCTTAACCAGCCTGAGCCATCTAGGTACCTCCGTAGTCATTGTTGATTGTTGTGAACTGATGATAGGAAAAAATCTCCCGGTAGGAGGTACGGGTCCTGACCTGTTCACCGCAGGAGAAGGGTGTCCTGTCCACCGAACTTCCCCACCACGCTTCCCTTTGCTTCTGTGGGCCTTAGCTCACCTGACGCATGATAAGTGGTGTTTTTTAAAAATTTTAAATGTGTTTTTAAACAAATGAGATAACACTTTTGACAAATAAGCCAATGCAAATTTGTCACTTATCAGGAGAAATTTAACTCAAACTTAAGGGACACAGGAGGTATTGTTTTTGTTTTTGTTTTCCTTTTGGTGCTCATTGAGTCTTTGCTTTGGATACAGACTGCCATGGGTTCAAATCCTACCTCTACCACTGCTTTGCCTTGGGACCTCAGACAAGTTGCTTAAAACTTAGGTGTCTCATTTTTTTTGGTTTGTAAAACAGTAATACTAATATTTACCTCACCAGATGATTCAGTAGGATTTATACAAGTTATTGCTGAATGAGAAAAGAAGGGAAAAAAATGGAATATAAAGGCAAATAGCACCCCCCAAAATATGAAGATATGTTTTCGTAACACAGACGCAATCCAAGAACCTGTGTAGAAAGGAGTAAGTTCAGTAGGCAGTTGGAAGAAAAGTTGGGTTACGTTAGCAGGGAGAGAAGTAAGGATAGAACAGAGGGGCCAGCCCCCCACCCCCGCCCTCCAACCCCAAGGAAGAAAGGAAACACTTTTTTTATTCACAAAGACCATTCTGTGACCACATTTATGTACTTGTAGAAAATTAGATATAAATAAGGTAAAATATTTTAAAGTAAAAACACCTACTGTGAAAGATTGCTACAAAGATGAAATGAAATATAACACATGCACAGCGCCCACCAGCAGTGCGTATGGTAGGAAATGTAAAAATCATGCTTGTACTGGTCCTCTGGACACTGACTTGATCAAGGAAAGGGATTGCACAAATATGCTCCTCCTTTCTGGTTTGTTTGTTTTGTGGTTTATTTAAATTTGGACAGTTTTTGAGGATGAAGATGGGCAAGGCGTGACTACACAGAATATCGTTTTATGAATGTGGGGTTGAAAAGATGTCTGGCTCCTGTGAACGTATGTTTTCTCTAGTGACTGGAGGACACAGGTGCTTGGCATGTGGCGTATTTGCAGGCACAGAAATGAGAAACAACACACCTGATGAGTGAGCCCAGTGCCCTTTGCAGGGTGCCGCCAGCGTCCTGACGGAGGGAAACCTCACACTCCCTTCCAGCCTGGGAGAACGCCGTGGTCTTCAGAGCTTCTCAGCAGATCTGTTGACCTTTCCTGTCTTTTCCATGTATTCTTTCTATCTGGGAAATTTCAGGAGTGAAAGTTGTGTCCTTCCTTCCAGTGACAAGGAACGTGATCTCCTTGGGTCTTTATTTCTTTTGTCTCTGTCTTCGAGGAGAGACCGTTGCACATCCTCTTGCTTCTTTCTCTCCTCCACATGTTGTCATCTCCCCTCCTCTTTTTTGTCACTTTGTCTGCATCCGTCCCTTGAAGGGGAACATGTTGGTCTCTTGATTGGAGGGGTGAATCGTTGCTACCTTTTCCCCTGGAAGGAGCCTGCACCTTCTTGTGAGCACACCTGGTGCTATCCAAGTTCATGCCTGGATCTTCTGCGAGTTGCCAGTTTCCAGGCTGTAATGTCAGAAAAGAGACGCTGGTGGGAGGGGGTTGGGATCTGCATCTTTAGTCTGTACCTCGAACACCGTGAGGCCATGCAGACTGCAGTCGCCATGGTGAGACCAGATGACAGTGGCAGGTGCTGAGTCCCCTGGGGGGAAAAAACAGGGGGCAGTGAGCAGTAGAAAGAAAGGCCAGGAAGACTGAACAGAGAGCTGATGGCCACAAAAGCAGAGGAGGAAAAAACCACGAGAGCATTTGTTGAGCGCTGGTTGTGTCTCCGGTGTGTGCCGTGGGCCCTACGCATGTTGTCGTATTTGCTTCTCCACTGAGTTAGGGTGCATCGTGCCCCTTCGCAGAGACAGGATCGGTCAGATGGGTTACTCAGGGTCATCCCACCGGTGAGAAGGTAGAAGAGGGAAGAGCAGTGCAGGGAAGGAGCACCTGATCGCTGCCCTGGCTGGACCCCTGCCAGGTAGCCTGGCCTGAGGCCACCGAGCCAGGTGACCGGGGAACGTGATGGAGCTCAGGGCCCTGCCTGACTCTGGAGGGGTGACTTGGTTTCAGGACGCCTTTTTTCCATTCCATGGCCTTTGTGCCAGACAGCATGAGGTCATGCCTGCCGCTCCTTCCTCCGAGTAGGAGCGGCTGTGGGGACCCGTGTTCATGGTGGTGGAAGGTGACAAGCGAGCCCTTTCCCGTGCTGACGTGAACAGTTTCGGGGAGGTAGGAGAGCTCCTCTCGCTCATTGGTTCCAAGGCCACAGGGAGCCCATTTTCTTGGTGGCTTCTTGGATCTGTCAAGGAATCAAGTGTTAGGGACCACGGGGTCACAGATGCACCGTGGATCATGGGCAGTGGAGTACCAAGAGGAGCTGTCTGCCAGTGGGTGGGTGATTCTCATTTGGGGATTTTTAATGAAGAACTATAAACACACATTCCTTTTATTTCTAGAACAAGACCGCATAAGTATTCTGTTTGCTAAAATTGAGACTTATTTAATAATTGTCTTCCCAATGCTATTAATAGGGATGAGCCATGGTTGTAGTTGATGCTTTAGTTCTGTGCACAAGATAGAAGAGGCAAAGCGAATTACTCTATTTTACACAAGGTGTTCCTGCAGTTTGAATTTATATCAGCTTCACGCATGTAACAATATATTTCCAAGTTTTTTTTTTTAAGTGTTTTCTTACTTGGCTGCTCTTATCCTGAGGATCAGTGTAAATTTTGGGAGCAGTGGAGTGACTATTAATGTTTACCACATTTTTTAATCTTTTAGAGAATTTTTAAATTTAATTTAAGAAGACACCAGAAATCTGATTACAAAATCATAGGGTAGACTCTCATACATTTCTAACTCCCTCCCCAACCCCTCAGTGGTAGTAGAAGAATGACTTTAAATGACTTTTGATTGAAGTGAAAATCTTTGACAGTTCCAACAGGGTTGATTAATAATTTCCATGTACCTGAAATAATTCAGATGTCCCAACTTGGGATTATACTTAAAGGTGCAAAATAACCTCTGAAGAATCTAGTTGGTCCCCTTTCTTTCTTTCTTTTTTTTTTTTAATGTTTATTTTTGAGAGAGAGAGAGTGTGAGAAAGTAGAGGAAGGGCAGAGAGAGAGGGAGACACAGAATACGAAGCAGGCTCCAAGGTCTGAACTATCAGCTCAGAGCCTGATTCGGGGCTTGACTCCACGAGCTGTGACATCATGACCTGAGCTGAGGTTGGACACTTAACCGACTGAGCCACCTGGGCACCCAGTCTCCATTTTTTCTGCATGTACTCTGCCATGTAGAGGGAAGCCTTTTCTGTAGGCCAGTTAACTGTGAAGGTTAACTGTCAGACTTTCCCATTGGCAGTTTTACTGTGTCCACTTTTAGACAGGACAAGGGTGACTCCTATAATCAGCCAGCTGGGTTCATACAGTTCTGAGTCTTTTGTTCTTAAGCTGAATAAATAATGCTTTGCGCTCCAGCCCTTTATTTAACGTCATCAATAGCATACCTCAAGACCACTTTTTTGGCAGTGTGTTAATGAATGTTTTGTTGAACCTTTTTCATTTATTAAGGACTAAAATATCTGATTTAATCTCAGTGGTGCTTAAAATAAACTTCTGTGGCTACGTTTACTCAAGCCTTTATTTGAAGGCTATTCTTATAGAAGCAGACCCAGAGCTAAAAGATTTCCGGCTTGTTGGCCGAGTGCTATGAGCACGGGGTCACGTTTGGGAGGCATTGTCAGGTTTCTTTCTTGGACCTGACTTCTGGCTTACTGCTCTCTGCACGGTATAGATGGCACGTGGATTTCAGTTCTATTATTTTCATAGGTTTTCTGATGAAATTATCAGTCAAATGGTTTTTGATGATGATAAGCTCCTTCGGTCAGGAGAGAGCAGAGCCTGAGAAGGAGTTGGGCGGCCCCTCTGTGCCCTCTGCATCCCGTGCAGGGCTGTTTGGGCTGCAGGGGTCAGACCAAGTTTCTAGCTCTCTGACAGTTTTCTTTTTCTCCTTTCCTTCTTTAGGATTGCCTTGTAGCAGAAATGGAGGATAAAGTTTTAGCCGTAGTAAGTATACCTTTTAGAAGTGACCATAAAATTCCTTTCCCCAAACCAATGGGACTCACATTAATTCGAGTAAATACTCTGTGGCTAATGACTTCAGGATATATTTTGAAATAGTGGCTCTTTGAGATTTGAGTCTATTAATTTAGGTAGAAAGAGAAGAGTAAAACTTATTTAACAAGAAAATTACTACTGTGAAATTTCCTGTGCTTAACCTGGGTCTATGGGGGGTCTCTATTTCCTCCGAACATTTCATTAGGTAACATTATACTTTAATTACTAGCCAGCCTGTTAATTAGGGTTACACTGATCTGTAAATTTCACCTTAGGAACATTTTGATTAAAAAAAGAATCCTTGGCAAAACCCTTCTGATGGGGGGGGATGTGCCGTGATTGTTTAAAGAGCATTTTGTAACTATTCATCATCACTTCCTCCCTTTGACATAAGCCAGCCTGGGCTCCTTTGATAAGGCCTTCCTCCTACTGATGTTGAGGAATTTAGCAATGAAACTGCTATAAATATATTTTCCATAAATAGGGAGGCTAAACAAATTGGGAGAATGTAAGAAGTGTCACTTCTTGGATTCTCCCCCATGGAAAAAAGAAGTCACTCTTTGGAATTTCCTGATTTCCTTGGTGGTTTGATTTTCAAAGGTTAGATGAATCTGATGAGGGGAAACAACCACACATAACCACTGTTATTTCTACATGGGAGACCACTTAATGGGGAGCTTCATGAATCAAAAGGCTTACCTTGCCAATGTTTGGGGTCAGAGAATGTGAGCCACCACTAAAAAGATGATTACCCCTAAATGTAAAATACAAATCTATGCATCTCCTGGATGATAACGGAAAACCTAGGTTGACCTTGTGTTTGCTCATGAGTTTTTAGATACACCACAGGCACAATCCATGAAAGAAAAGCTGATAGACTAGATCTCCTTGAAATGGAAAAGTCTGCTCCGTGAGATGCAGCGCTAAGAGATTGGAAAGCATGCCACAGACTAGGAGCAAGTATTTTTAAAACCCGTATCAGATAAAGGACTTGTATCCAAAATATACAAAGAACTGCTAAACTCAACAATAGGAAAACAGACAACCCAGTTAAAAAGTGGGCAAAGATCTGAACAGACATCTTCCCAAAAAAGATCTGCAACTGACAAATGAGTATAGGAGCGATGTTCAACATCGTGTTTTGTTAGGGGAATTGCCAATTAAAACAACAGTGAGGTACCATTACACACGTGTTAGAATAACTGCAATCCACAACAGGACAGCACCTCATGCGGCAAGTATGTGGCGCTCCTGTTCATTGCTGGTGGGAATGCCACGTGGTGTAGCCAGTATGGAAGACACTGTGGCGATTTCTTACAAAACCAAGCCTACGCTCACCCTACGATCTAGTGGTTGTACCCAGTGAATTAAAAACTGACATCCACAAAAACCTGTACAGGATGTTACAGCAGCTTTATTCCCAATGGCTGCAACTCGGAAGCAGCCGAGATGTCCTCCAGTGAGTGACCAGATAAACAACAGATTGTTATTCAGCAATAAAAAGAAATGATCTGTAAAGCCATGAAAAGGTTTGGGGGAAACCTTAAATTCATTATTATCCAGTGAAAGAAGTCAGTCTGAAAAGGCTATATATTATTTGATTCTAATTATTTGACCTTCTGGAAGAGGCAAAACCATAAAGTCAGTAAAAAGATCAGTGACTGCCAAGGGTTCATAGTGAGGGAGAGATGAATAGTTAGAGCACAGGGAGGCTTCTAGATGAAACTATTCATGGTTGATACTATAGGGGTGCATACATGACATTATGGATTGGTTGAAACCCCAGAACTATATACCACAAAGAGTGAACCCTCATGTAAACTATGGACTTTGGTTGATAAGGTACCAATTTTGGTTCATCGGTTGTAACAAACATACCACACTAAGGCCACATGTTTTTATATCTTATTGGCCCTGTTAGAACTGTATTGGGAATTGTGTTGGGGTGGGGAAGGAAGTATATAGAAACCCTGCACTCTATGCTCAGTTTTTCTGGAAACCTAAAACTGCTTTTAAAATAAAATCTACTCAAAAAAAGCAGGCGCAGGCGAGAAAAGTTTTTTAACCTTGTGAGCATTTGGTACGCATAGAATGTGAGTGATCACTAAGACACCAGGCAGGTGTCTGGGAGTAGATGATCATCCGTAACTGCTAGATGGGGGTTTCTGTACCCTCTGTGCTCTTCAGTGGCCCCAGTTCATATGAGAGCTGCGCTCTTTACACAAAGCTGACGTGGCACTATTTCCACGGACTGCAGATCCGAAGGCCCAGGGCCACGCCCTTATTGAGCAGCATTATTAAAATGATTGCCGACCAGAGCTGAAGATTGTAGGCGAAGTGCGTTTCTTTAAACTTCAGCCTGAGATAAACTTGGTTAATGATTGAACCTTTCCTCTGTGCCTCTCCAACTCTAGGTCAAGGTTTTAAATGGCATCTGTGACAAAACGATACGGTCTGCTACCGACCCTGTCATGAGCCAGTGTGCGTGTCTGGAGGAAGTTCACTTGCCGAACGTTAAACCTGGAGAAGGCCTGGTGAGAATTCTAGAAACACTTGTTTTCTTTCCAAATAAGAACACATCGTCATTTCTTAAAGGT
>PJEM01008601.1:0-80684 GCA_004023845.1 Helogale parvula | reverse complement strand
AAATTAAGGAGGGTCTCTAAAACAAAGCTCCTCAAAGATAAACGCTCCGATCCCAAACCGACAACACTCCAGGAGGGAGAAGTCGAATGTTTAACACCTTCCTGGCGGTTGCTCACGTCCAGGAACTGCAGCAAAGCCCAGGGCTCAAGCGCTTGGTTTACAAAGAGAAACACAAGCCAGAGGTACGGGGTGTAATTTATCTGGTTCCTAAGAGCGCTCTGTGCAGTTACCACTTGTTCACTCTAACTTCTCTCCATCACTTTCCAGGGTCCCCGATCTCCTGGTGGAAGCAATGCGTGGGCTCTGCCATGCTAGGCGGCTCGTGCCCTGCCCATGGGGTCCCCCGCCCTGCTACTGTTTCCCACAGAGGTGGTCAACAGTACTGTCATTCTTTTTAAAGTCGAGGGCTGGAGGGGCCTGGGGGGCTCAGTCGGTTGAGCATCTGACTAGCTCAGGTCGTGATCTCAGGGTTCGTGAGTTTGAGCCGCACATCGGGCTGGCTGCTGTCAGCCTGGAGCCCACTTCCGTCCTCTGTTCCCCTTTCGCTGTCCCTCCCCTGCGTGTGCTCTCTCTCTCAAATAAAAAATCAAAACATTAAAAGAAAAAAGTCAAGGACTGGAAAAACAAGCAACCTTGCTTCTCTCCCCAAAAAGTCAACAGAGCTCTTCTCCACGGAAGGGTGCCTCCAATCTTAATTTATCTGGATGAGTTCTTAACCTGCGCCATTCATCAGTGACCAGGGCCTGCTTTGGCGGACTCTGCCTTCCACTTATGCGTTCGACAGGTTTAAAAACCGGTCCCATGCATCCTCTCCACAGACTGTTCTTGGAGTTAGTTTCCTATGAAATAAGGCTTTCTAACAATGTAATGGTGAGCCCTGTGGTCATCCTGACCGGGGGGCCGAGGTCTGTGGCAAGGGTTTTGTGGGTGTCTGTGAATTTCTTCTTCGATTACCCTTCGAGGCGGGCTTAATGGTCTTCATTTTGGAGAAAGAAAACGAGGCAGGGGCAGGAGAGGTCCAGCGTGTCATCAGAAGTCACATGGCCCAGGAAGGGGCAGAGACGGGACTGGCCAATGTCAAATTTCTAAGGTCTGATGGTTCCTTTGATGAGGTCAGTGGATGGAACTGGGAAGGGGTAGCTTTAGAAGTCGGGAAAAAAGAGGCTGGACTTTAAGACCCCCCTTGCGCTTCCAGGGTGACCCCTCTTGTCGAATCTCTGCTCCTTGCCGTGTGAACGTTTTCTCAAGCTCTGAGTTTTCTGTGCATGAGAGAACTTGGGGTACTCTGCACATGAGACACGGACTGGCAGGGGGTGCGTGTGGATGCGGTGTCGCCGGCCCCCGGATGTGTTAGCGCACCGACTCCTCGCCCCTGCTTGCGTCGGGGCCACCGTCCCCGTGGTGTGCAGGCGGGGGAGGGGGGACCGAGGAACAGTGGAGGCTCCAGATCTGGATGCAGACCTTCTGGCTCAACAGTCTGGGCTCACAAGCACTGTCCACACTGCTCCTCATAGACACAAGGTCTGCAAAATTCCTGATCAAGGATCAGAGTGTGACTGGAGGTATCTGGAGCGATGTACAGTGAAGAGCCCTTAGTGTAGAGGGCAGCCTCAGGCGGTGGGGCCCTGGGGCTGGGCTGGGTCCAGACACCACAGCAGGACAGAATTGGTCACACCCGTGAAGGCAGAGCAGCCCGTCTCCGTCGCGTGGTGACGGCTGTCCCCTGAGCATCGCAGCCCCAGCAGGGCGTCTACACCTCCGCTCGAGCCTCCGTGTGCTCCATGCTGGTTGCTGAGCCCACGTCCAGGGTTTGGCTCCAACCCCAGAGCCCAGCCCAGTCTCCACCTGCCAAGGTGCTTTCCGGGGGCACAAGGTCGCCCTTCCCCATGCCTCAGTTTCTCCTTTTGTAAAACGGGGAGGACAAGACCTCCCTCAGGGGTTGCTGGGAGTCACAGGATGCAATGCCCGGAAGCCACTCAGAGCTGTGGTCAGTGGACGCTCCTGCTGAATCCCGTGGACAGTGATGGCCTCCCGAACCCTTCCACCGCGGGGAGCGCTGCTCTCCACCAACCCCCAGGGCACCTGGGGGCCTCCTTGGAACTTACCTTCCTCACTCCGTGCCAGACTCTTTGCTCAACATCCCGGGCCTGCCTGTCAGCCCCTCTCCCGTCCACCTGCACGGAACCCACACCGGGCAGGGCCTGGAGACCCCAGCAAGCCCGTCCCGCTCTCAGACGGGAGCGTGTAAACACACGCCCGTCCTCTCCTCAGCGCTGGGACCTGGGGCACCGCGTGGCGTGAGGTCTGCCCGTGGGAACGGGGCTGCCCCGCTATCCGGGGCAGGCGGGCCCTGACGCAGGTCCAGCGCGACCAGCTGTGCCGTTCTCGGAAGCTTCAGCTGCTCCACACAGGCCTGCTTGCGATCACAGTGCTGGGCACCTCGCGGTCCCTCTGCGTGGCCCACTGTGGCGGGGCGGGGGGAGGCAGTCCAAACAGGGTTCACAGGCCTGTCTCCGGGGCAAGTCCAGCCGCATGGAAATGCATCGAAGACCAGGCAGAATCGGACATTAGGTCGACAGTGAACCTGGCTGGCCTTGGGTGTGAGCATCCTCTGGAGCGTGAAGTGCGGCTCAGCTCACAAACAGGGGGGTCTCGCACCCCAAGAAAGGCCCATTGCTCCCCAACGCATCTCTCCTTTGCCTGTTTATGCTTTATCACAGGTCCCGAAGAGTCCCTCCGTTCCTCTGGTCATCTCACAGGGGACGAGAGTCCCGCCGTCTCCAGGTGTACGGGGACGTGAAGGTCTGAAGCCAGCACGTGGGCTCCGTGTGGCCCCTGCTCTGGGAGAGGGGGGGCATGGCTCACAATCTGACCGGCCTTCCTTCCATGTCCCCTGGACACAGCGTCCACCTTCTGCCCACTTCTGTCCTTCCCTGGAAAGACGCGACCACAGCCCCTGGCCTGGAGGCATCTTCCCCTCAGGCTCGGAGGCCGTGACGAACTGGAGACTCCAAACCTCAACATACCTTCCATCCCACCTTCACAGACCTCTGGGATGGCAACACTGGGGTTCATTCTTTTGAAAGAACTGAAACCTCACCAACCCTGACAAAGGGTTACGTTTATATAAAGTAACAGATGTAAAAACCAGTCCAATATAATGTATATAGAGGTCAAGTTTCCATCTTGCTTCCGGACATAATTAACCCTGACGGACAGAAGAAAGTAGAAAACAGTATACTTCTGTCCGTCCTCTAACCTCGTCTGTGTGTTTCCCTCGTGAGTTCTGTGTGACCCGTGTCAGCCCGCTCCTGACATCCAGGCGCCGTCCTGCTGTGAAGACCCGGGTCCTGGAGCTGAGCTCTCTGGGCGCACGCTCTGTCTCCAGAATTCCAACTTGCCGTCTCCGACATGATACCTACCAGCAGGGTGGCGGGTAGAGGAGCTGAAATCATGCAGGCCAGGGGTCGAAGAAGAGTGGACACAGGAGGGAAAGGGTTTTGGAGCAAGATCACAGGGTTCAAACCCTGGTCCTGCCCGTCCCTCACCAGCCTGAGCCGCCAGGCAGCGCCAGAACACCTGAGCTGCACTTTGGATCTGGAAAGGGGGGTGTGGGCGCTCCTGCCCTGGGTCACACGGGGGGGTCTCCCGGGGCGGCGCCTGGCTGACAGCGCGTGCCCTCCCCTAGACTCCTGAGACTCGGGTTCTAACGGTCTCCCCGGAAACTAGAGAGTCAACTATACTTTGGTGTCTGGAGGGGCCTCTGTGTCCATCACACAGCAGGTCACCTCGAAAAATACTCCACCTGGTGACAGGGACATTGGCAGGACGCTGGAGCCCTCAGGTGACCACACAACGCGAAATGCTCAGGATACGAATTTTCGTGAAAGACCGTTTTATAGACAAAGAATGTGATGATGTCACACAGCAAAAGACTGGAAATCAGAAAGGCGTTACCTGAGTTCGGTAACGCACGGTTCATAGTGGTATGAGATGAGACGGAGCATACAGAAAGAATCCGAGACCCACAGTCAACGAGGAGCGACCACGTCACTTAACTGAAGATTCACAGGTGTAACTCAACACTGAACAGAAACGGGAGAAAGCAGGAGGGAGGGCGGGCTCTGTGGTCAGGATTTACTCCGACACCCCCAGGACGGCGTTCAGTACCTGTCGACAACTGACTGCGGGACCCCGCGGTCAGCCTCATCTGGTGCGTACAGATTTCAGGGAGCAGCGGGCACGTCACGGTCCGACCCCAGCCAGGCGCGCCGGGCGGGGCAGACACCGATTACCTGCTTGGTCAAGGCGAGAAGTCCCCGCTTCTGCACATCGTCACACCTGTCACGCCCGTCAGCAAGTCCCAGGGGAACTGTCTGCCGCCTTACTGTCCCCCAACTTTGTATACAACCACATGTAAAACCACACGTCACTTTTTTTTTAAAGGCTGGAAGTCAATAAACAAATGTGTTGTGACAAATGTGTACACACAAAGGAACATGTATCTGAAAAGGAACATGTATCTGCAAAGAAATGATACGCAGCCTAAATTGAAAGACTAACACTCAAGAGTAGGGACTGAGTACATTTAACACCCTTTAAAACACAACAAAAAATGAGGCCGTGTGCGAGTGTTCCTAAAGTTCTATTATTTTTCTCTCTCATTTTGTCTTTCTTGAGTGAACGCTTTGAAAGAAGATACCAAGGGGTCAAGCTCCATTGGCATCTTCACAGATGACAATTTCCCCCTGAGGAATGAAAAACAAAATTATGATTAGAAAATAGGCCTTTAACAAGCCATCGTGAAAATGTAGTTTTGTTTTCCAGATTTTTTTTTTTCTGGCTGAGAAGAGGCCTTTCAGCAGCAAGACAGGAGTAATTGTGGAAGGAGGGAAAAAAGGATGGTGATATAAATCAGCAAAGGTTAATGATCGGGATGTGAAGAGAGGGACTTGTTTACAGAAATAGTGTGCAATTTAAAATTTACAAGAGATTTAATGCCACTGCTTGGCAATCGCTAAAATCAACAGCCCAGAAAACAGTGACATTAAGAAAAATATTACAGTTATAATCATCCCCAAATAAGTCAATTAGTGTTAGGGCACGAGCTTGCGATTACTTGACCCATTTGGCTTGCACTTAAGTGAAAAAAAATGTCCCCCTATTATACCAAGATCGCTGGATTGTGACCTATTTTGCATCGTGCGCACTACACCAGCCTCCCCGACAAACGCACTTGGGCCGACGCCGGTTTCCCTTTGCCTGGCGTCAAAATAATTCTGACCCTTGACATTTGTAATCATAAAAAAAAAAAAGGAGGCAATTTATAATTGTGTTGTTCCAATGAAGGTGGGAAAAATTCAATCTGCTATTATACAAAAGCAGGGGCGGCTGTCTCCGGTGGAGAAAGCAACGCAAGTCAATTTGTGAACTTTGGCACCAGACGACCTTTAGAAACACAACAATATACTGAATTTACAAGCAATCGCAACCCATGCAAATGACCCGGGCCTGGCTGCCTGTGGATTAGAGCCGCGCACGGCATTATGGAGTATGCGTCCACAAAACAAATTAAGACTGTTACTTAAATGTCACGGCACACTATTGTATTTGGCTACAGATCATTACACCTGATACTAACACTTTTAAAAACTGTAATAACTTGGGAAATATTACATTGAGTGCCCGCATGTATAAAGGGAAGGGGAAAAAAAAAAGAGGAGAAAATAGGTTTCTCGAGTAATTTAAACATCACGACTCTAGGACTGAAGGGAAAGGTCAAAATTTAAGTAAGCTGAAAGTAACATGAATGGCAGAATCAAGCACACGGACGGGAGATGGAGACGGCGGGATGACTCTGCAGACACGGGAGGGGACATGCGGCGCGCGCGGGCGCGAGGGCGCGGCGTTACCTTCGGTGTTGGTGCCGCTGCTGCTGTATATATTTCGCAGGCTACCAACACGGTTTAGTTTCCATGCCTTGCGCTTGGCTGCATCCCGAGAGCAGAGAGGGGGGCGGGGGGGAAAGAGAGAAAACAAAAAGGAAAATAAAACAAATGAAAAGGGGAGAAAAGAAATGTCAAAGCACTTCGTGATGTCACCTCCGAGCCAGCGGCTCCCGGGAGGCAGGTGTGCCCCGCCCCCCACCGGCACAGGGTGCTCGGGAGGGGCGGAGGCGTGCCAGCTGGCGTCATTAGGCTGGCACGGGATCAAACAAATGCCTGGGCAAGGAAGCCCATGCATCGTTTCCGCCCTGCGGGGCTGGGCGCGTGGCTCCTCCAGCCATGCCAGGCTGGCCTTCTTGGCGATGGGTGGCATCTTTTGAAGGAGCTGGGATGCCAGCAGCCATAAGCCCTTTGATTTGGCAGAACAGTGGGAGCATGTCAAATCTAGAGACCCTGGTGATTAGCGGGTCACGGGGACGCGGCAGAAGCAGGTCCTGAATGGCCCGAGCTGCTCACGCCACGGCTGTCTGCCCTCAGACAGATGCTCGTCCCGACCGCAGCCCCACCAGCACAGCCCCCTCTTGCGTCGTCAAAGGGAGGAGTCCCTTCCCCTTCCCATGGGGGCTGCCGGGGGCTCTGAACAGAGCTCTGAGGGACCCAGAGCACATGCCTCAACCTCTCAACCCAGCGAAGAAAGAGCATCCGAGAGAGGGGGGAAAGAAGGCAAACGGCCAGTTAGCTGAGGAAGAACCAGGGGTCTGGGAGAGACGTGGCATGAACCTGACGCTGTGTGCAGGGTGGGGTCGGGGCGGTCCCTGCTCTCCTCAGACACGCTTCTCCAGGAACACGTTCTCGCCTCCCCCAGCCCCCACCCTCAGGGCTGAGACACCTGTGGTGAAGAGGTGGCTCCGGTGGGCCCTGCAGAGGGGATGCTTCGTCGACAGGGAAGGTCAAGTAGGGAGCTTCCCGTGGGGCACGTCTCCCGACTGGAGACGCAGCGGCAGATCCCAGGGCCAGATGGCCACCCCACAGCCACACATGCCAGTGCGTCCGTGGTGGCCACGGTCACCCAGGTTTCTTTAGAGGGGGCACGCCGGGCCATCTCCCTCTCTCTCTCAACCTCCGGAGCCAGGAGAAGAGAGTGGTCAACCCTGCTCTCGGGCTCTCTGTGGTTAAGTGGCCAGTGCAGGTAGGGGAGAAGCGCTCACCTGGGGAAGGGAGGTGTTTGCGTCTCCACAGGTGTGTCTGAAGCTCACGGCCAGAGGCCAGGCTGACCCTCTGGTTCAGAGACAAGGAACTGACGCAGAGACAAGGAACACGCCGGCCAGGGGTCACCCCAGCGCGTTCCTGACTTAGAACAGGCTGGCTCTTGCCCAGACACTCAGTCGCAAGGGGCGCGGGCCAAGCTCTGGCTGTGCCAAGCCCTGGTGGTCCCGAAAGGGGACCTGGTGATGACCAGGGCCTGGAGAGGAGTTTCACTGCGAAGTGAATCCCAAACACTTCCGGGCCCACGGGATTTATTTGGAGACAACAGAAACTATGTAGGAGAAATCAGGGCATTTTAGGAAGCAAGCGCAGTAACCCTGAAACATACTATATATCTGGATGCAAATTTTATGTTCATGAGCAAAGCAGAAAGCAGGTGTAATTCAGTGGTCACCTGACTTAAAACCTGAAGAAAGTACGCTATCACTATACATCTAAGAGTCACTTAGGAGCCTGAAAACCAACGGACAATTTAGTAGGACATGTAATCCCTACACTCGGGGGCCTTTAAGGTTGGTGACGCATGGGTCGGAATTTAGTCTTGCGCGGGCGAGAGGCTCCATGACTTCTAGGTCCTCCAGGGACCAACTCCCCACGGGGCGTCCGTCCCTGGGAACGTCACAGCCGACGCCCCCCAGCACGAGCGCCAGGCACTCGAGACAAAGGAAGCCAAACTCGCCACAGTTTTCAAATGTTTACTTGAGAAACGTTCAATGAATATTTATCTGCTCCCTCGGGTAGAGCGGATGCTTTTGCAGAATTAATTGTGTGTTTAATTATTTCAATAGATGCCGCTCTGATGTCTTGGCCCCCGTTTGCACGTTCCAGAAAGCCGTGGCCACAAAAGGGGCTCCACAACTCAGCGTCAAAACTTCCCTCAGTCTCGAACATTTACATATAAATAGGCAGAGTCCAGGCTGCACAGCCCTCCGGAGGGGAGGGGCGTTCCAATGCCAACCTCTTCCTTCGCCTGCTCTACGCCTTGCATTTTTCATGCTCTGATCTCCCGGTACCGCGTGGATGTAGAGGCAGGAAGTGAGCGCGCAGTCTGGTTTTCTATTAACCTATTGATGAAACAATCAATTTTAATGTGTGAAATGCTATGCCTTTTTCTTCCCCTTAAACAAATGGACTTTTACGGGATGATACCAAGGTCCTGATTCGTGCATTTGTCTCCTGGGGCAATGACTGCTCCGGGTCCACCTGTGTAGAAGCTTCTCGAAGAGAAAATACAGTCATTGTGTCATCGATACAATCTCAGGTTGTGTGCTGAGCGGCCGCCCGCACTCCCTTCTGCAGGACTCAGGGACGCTGCGCCAAAGGGACGGGCACTGTGTCCTGACGCTGCTGGCTGGGTGCCTGGCTCCACAACCACACCACCGTCGCACACCGCGGCCGCCACCTTTGCAGCGGTGGTGATGCCTGAGGGCTGCCTCGTGTGGACTGGCTCGGAACGCTAGATTTTCCGGGTATCTTTGTTTTTTACATGTATTTTTGAGAGAGGGGTAGGGAGAGAAAGGGCAGAGAGAAGAGACACAGAATCCGAAGCAGGCTCCAGTACAGAACCTGACGCAGGGCTCGAACTCATAAACCATGAGATCATGACCTGAGCTGAAGTCAGATGCTCAACCGACTGAGCCACCCAGGTGCCCCTGGGTGATCTCTACTTTAATTAGAATATTTACTTTATTATTATTTTTTAATTTCAGGGATATAGTGTCTCCCATTTCAACACAGGCTAACTTACTTTGATTTTGTCACTGGTGTTACTTCTCACAAAACTGCGGTTTGAATATCGGGGTTTCACATTAGGGGGCGGAAAGGCGGCAGGGTGGCAGCAACCCACCAGTTCCCATCCCGCTGCTGGGCTCCCAGATAAACACGTCTCATCTCTACGCACTTCCGGTGCCTCACGTATAGCTATTCAAACAGCTCGATGTCTCCGCACAGCCTCAATGTTGAGAACACAAATTCGGATCTCCCTGGACGTACAACCCGACGCTGCGTGATTTCAGATGCAACGGAAGCTGACTGTCAGCCCGAACGGTGGACGGGGAGATCAAGCTCTTCTCGCTGCCTGCAAATCAGGTGGAGCTGTCTGAACCCCAATCTGGGTCGGCAGGAAAGTTGGCAGGCCCGGGGCGGGCAACGAAGCCATTAGCAGGACAGCACTCTCTCCGTAATGGTGTCAAAATGTGACCCGTGAGCTCATGTTCAGTACCAGACTGTGAATGCCATGGCAAGAGGCAGTCCACGGGACGCAAGGCTCATGCTTGAGAATTAAGACAGAAGGCCGTGGAACTCACCACTATACTGGTTGGAATGTGTTTCCTAAGGATGAAAAGGATCAACATTTTGAAAAAGACAGGGTAAGACAGTAGGGACCCATCCTCCGAACTACGTGAAGACAAAAAGTTTACTGCCTTTTAGTAACAGTGGTGTTGTTAACGTCCCCTTCAAATCAACCAAAAGCCCTCTTGCCTGTGAGCACTGAACGTAATCTTTGGATTACAAAGAAAGCAAGAGAGGTGACTGTGATCATTCTGGGACCCGAGTCCTAACGGTGGCGAGCGCACCAGCACATGTGCTCCGGCTTTCTACTGACGTGGCCCCTTCCTGAAAGCTGCCTTGTGGACATCCACATTCGGAGGGGGCTGTTTTTCTTGGGTAGTGGGTGACCAGGTTGACAGGTGGGGGTGGCTTTGACCCAGATCATCCGGCTTAGCCTGAGTTGTGCATGTAAAGAAGAGATGCTGGTATAAACTTCAGTTCACGTAGGATTTCTATAATGTATGATAGTTAAGATGAATTTTGTGTCTCAGTGTCCGAAACGAGGTACGGCGTAACACATCCGACTCCTAATTACTAACAGACAGTCACCATCTTTTCAAAGGAGAGCGAGCAAAGGGGAAAATGCGCAAATTACGGCTTTCTACGAAGTTAGGGTAGCTGGAATCATTTAGAGTTAACAGCTCCCAATTATGACACGTCTCCTTATTTTTGCAAGCTCTACCTTTTCATACGAGTTTACACGATGATCGTGAGGGACTTAAAATTCTATTTTAAAGGAACACTTGTTATTTTGTTTCTCAAAGCAGAAAAAAAAATCCTTCTATTTTTCTTTTTACCTTCAGCATGCAAATGGATGGCTGGGAAGGGATCACAGGCAGCCGGATTTCCAACGTGAGATTCTTTCGACTAGCTCTTTGCAAGTGGAACACAAATGCCCCTCAGTCTGTTGGCGTGCTCAAACGAGCCTGGTTTTCTCCGGAGCTCGTCCTCCGTCAGCGTGCCAGGAGGCCACAGACTTATATTAATGTCACCTCTGGTCTCCTTCTGACAGCGCTCTTTGTTGATTAGATAAATATTCCTCAGATAGCTGATTAAAAAATGATGCAGCCGTGAGGGTGTATGTCCAAGCCTTGTCAGCCATGTTGGGCGTTCAAGTGTGCATGAATTACATCTCCGGCGTGCAGCGAGCAGGGCTGGTTAAGTGAGGCACGCCGCAGCCCTCACAATCAATTATGAGGACGAATAGGATCTTTTTACCTACACACAGGGAGAGGCCGGGTCGGAGAAGGTGTGTCACTCATTTCTAAGAATGTCTTGTCTCAGGACGAAACAAATGACCCTCTCCATTCATACGGGGGATTGCAAACTTGTTCCTCTTCCAGAAGGCGAGTGATAACCTTGTCAGATAGCACCCACTCCCTGTCCACGCCGGACAGGTATTTATTTATTTTTTAGATGCCATCGGTATAAATGCCAGTCGTGCAGAGGGGACCGTCTCTGCTCCTCAGAGCGTTCTAGGACTGGGACGCTAGATAAAGACCGTCCCCCCCAGGAGCCCCTCCAGCAGGCGGGGGTGGGTCCCGCTGTGATTCTGTGTCACTTCCATTTTAGCGTGCCTGGTACCCCGCGATCTTTTGTCGGTGGTGATTTCATTGTGAGGTTAGAGATCGGAGACTTCTTTTGTGCTGGCCATTTGAACGTTCATTTGCTCAACAAGACTGTCTAAATGTTCTGTTCTCTTGTAAAAAGGCCGTGGTTTTTTCCCCCCCGTAAGATGCAACCCCAAAGATTCTTACACTATGTGAACTCACTACTTTAGCTGTGAAGGGTTTTGACATAATGGTCGCTTCCCAGAGGCGGCCACACAGAGAAGTAGTCATGTTGAAACGTCCATTAAAAGGGCCTTTGAGAGGATTAAACAAAACCTCAGGCCAAGCAAATATAGGACATATGTTCAGGAAGCGAAATAACTTCGTCGTTACCGGTTTCTGGCAAGACCGGTGTAATCTTTTCGTAACCTGAAGCTCCGGAGTGCAGGAGCTAAAATACCTAACTCAACAAAGCCCTGAAAGAAGTCACTGACCCTTAATTATAAAATTTTAATTCACTTTCCAATAACCCATAATGGCTTTCTTTCCAGCAAACACAATCTCCATATCGGCAGCTTCCTTAAAGGTGTGAAGGCTCGGAAGCCGCCGAAGGCTTCCGCACGGTGGTTAACGCAGACGTGCACAGAAAATACCATTAGCCCCAGAAAACAGCGAAAATAAAAACTAAGCGAAAGCTCCAGGATACGCCATAAAACCAGAAGTTCCAATTAGGTGGAGGGCTGGTTTTCCTCTTGGCCTAGAAACATACTGTGTTGTGGAGCAAGGATTCCAGCGCACCCAAAATTAATTGGGTATTTCAGTGCGATGCCAAGAGGGTAACTTTTAACAGGGACTAAAATAAAACGGGAGTTGAGGGCGAACATACCTTCGTGATACATTTGTAATGTAGATTTCAGTTCGGGCATGTTCCCAGACGGGGATTAGAAATAGGTGAACACGTAATGTTAACTTCTTGCCCTGTCTTCATGGAGTAGCTACTCATTTTGAGAAGGAAGGGCTTTCTGGCGGGGCCAGGGGGTGGCTTGTTAGGATATTGATACTGGGCCCCCTTGGCTCTTCCGGAGGTGTGAGTAGGACAGGAGAACAGAGCATGCTGTGGGCTGGCAGGGAGGCGGGGGTGGGGGTGGGGGAGGGGGTCTCCAGACTTTTATAAAGGTCTACTCACTTCCTGAACACGTTTTGATATAGCAGCACTGGGGCACCCGGCATTCCAAACAGAAACAAGAACCAAACCAAATTCTCACTTAAGAAAAAACGAGGTTCCAGAGAGTTTTTCCAAGCTGAATGATGTGTGCGAAATGCACCTTCTGTGAGATCCATTCACCTGTGTTCACGTAGGCAAGTCACAGAAAAGCAAGGGCTCTCCTGCCCCCGGCCACCTCTCCCGGCCCCTCTCCGAGGACCAGCTCAAGGCTTGGGGAAACAGCTGCAGGCGAGGGTCGCCCCACCCTGGGGGGAGGCGGCTGGGCACTGGGGTATCTGAGCTTCTTACCCCAGAAACGAGTGATAATGGGAAACATTCATCCCACCCCCCCCTTTCCTTTCCTCTTCATTTTTTCGTTTCTCAATCTCCTCTAAGAATATATTGCTGGCTTTTCTTCGGATTTTTTTTTTTTTAACACAAAATCTTTCTCCGATGATTCCAGAAGAAATAGTTTTTTAATAAACTTTAAATTGTGCTATCGTATTTCAAAGGCGATGACCAGTTAAAGCAACTAATCAAAGGCATAATTATGTAATGATGGCTGCTCGTGCTCCCTCCCGGGGCTGTAATTGAGGGGCTGTGATCACTGGACCACCGGCCTCAACAATGGCGGACACTGCATTTGATCTGCCATCTTTGTAGTTGACTTCCTACACCTGCCCGAGTGAAATGGTACACCTCAGGGTCATTCAGTCAACCACAGTCCCTTTCTACGTGGCCATCTGAATCGGAGAACACTGCTGAAAGCATCTTCTAGAAAACATGAGTAACCTTTCGCATTTCAGGAGAACTTTCCCGGAAATTAGTATTCTGATTTGTAGCTTCAGAAACCTCAGAAGCTTTAATATACATGGGTATTGACTCAGTCAAAACCGAGTGCAAAGATCACTGTGGAAAACAAAAGAAGAATTCTAATCATTTGATTCTTCTTGCTATGATGAACATTCATGCCTTGAAGCACTAACAGATTTCTTTCCATGAAACTGCTTTGACCGTAACGGCACAACTTTTTCGCAGGCTATTCTGAGTAATTAAACACAGTCGCTATTCTCCTAGGAGGGCCCAGCAACGTGCTGTACTCACACAGCAGAACAACAGAAGTTTCATTTCTTTCTGTAAAAGTAACTTACATACACCAACTTTATTCAGCTTCGAGCAAGAACATAGTAGAACACTGCTTCAATATTATTGCGGAAGCAAAGGTAATTTCATATTAGTTTAATGGTAAGAATAAACCATGACCAATCTAACTATCCTTTCAATTTTCCTCTTAAAGTTCTTATCCATATACATGAATGATGACCACACTTACAAGTATGGCTTCTATGAGACCTGTATTACTTTTGAAATGTAAGGTGTTAAGTCACAGTAGTTTTCAAAATTGTCCTTTTTAACAGCTGCGTCATGGAGTCAGCACATCCCAGTTCCTTATCATAAAGCACCGAGTTATTGCCAGTTTCATGCTACTAAAGCTGCGATCTTCCCTGAACGTCATATAGATGCAGGGGGTCACATACAGAAATGTTTGCGGATACGTGTACAGACATGTGAGCGCACACACAGAAGGTCCTTTTCTCTGCTTTGTCTGCTGACGGAGCCAAGGAGGACTGACAAGCTGGCAATCTGGCCCATGGAGCTCAGTTTCTAGTACCATCCTCTGATAAAGAGATCCAGGGCTCCTGGGAGAAGTGGTGGTGGGGATTCTAGGACGGGGGCAGGAAACGGGCGATGAGCCCGGGGCTCCCTGCAGTGAGGAAGCGGCTAAAACAGACAGGGGCCTTGGCTGATGGGGGCAGGGGCTTCTGGGGGCCAAAGCTCGACCAATTCAACCAAGAAAATAAACACAGTGGTCCTGGATTAGAACCTAAAGGATAAAACACATAATCCAAGAGTCCGTGCAGATGTAAAGACATGATTGAAGAAAATTAATAAATGGGAAGGAAAGACAAAGTGTCCACTGCAGAAGAATCCTGTAGAATTTGTGTCGATACCACACCCAAGAGAAAGAGAGGCATAACTCCTCCCTCCTCGGGGAGGGCTGGACACAGAGCCTTCCTCCCAAAAAGGCTGGCGTGGAGGTGGGGCCGGGATGAGAATAACTTCCCAGAGGGGCAGTCTGAGGAACACAACCTGGAGCCAGTGGTCAAGGTCAACCCTGGGAGTGACAAATGGTGGTGGTACTATATACCCTTAATGTGATGCCATAAAATTGGCACTTTGCTTCTGTGGTCTTCTTTCCAAAAATCATGACCCCAGACTGATCCTAAGGGAAACATCAGACAAATTCCAAAAAAAAGGGCATCCTACAAGGTCAGGAGTACCTGACCAGTCCTCCTCAAAATCTGTCAGGGTCAGCAAAAACAAGGCAGGTCTGGGAAAATGTCCGAGCCGGGAGAAGCCTGAGGAGACGTCACACCTAAATATCTTATGAGATCCTGATGGCAGCCTGGAGCAGAGATAGCAGTAAGTCCAAACTAAGGAAATCCAAAAAAACCTATAGACTTAAGTTAGTAATAATGTATCAATATTGGTTGACTAATCATAAGAAACATACCATATTAATTAAAGAGGTAAATGATACTGGGAAATCATGTGTGCATGTGTGTGTGCGGGAAGGTCATTTGGGAATTACCGTTAGCATCTCCTCAGTTTCTCTAGAAGTCTTTTCTAAAAGCTACAACATTTCTAGAAAATGAAATCTATTAAAAATACTATAATAAGCACCTGTGGACAGGAATATGAATTTTTTTTCTTCCAGTCATTTTAATGATTTCCTCAGGATGAAATGCCAACAGTAACATTACCATATGAAAGGATTATCCCGTAGCTTGGAATATGTACAGAGGAAACTTATCTTGTCATAATATATCACTTATTCTCCCTAAATCAACTTTCAAAAATTAAAGGCAATTTGAAATTTTTGTATGGCATAAATAGTATGTGTCACTCGTGTACAGAAATTCCTAACAACGTGAACGCCTGCTCCATCAGGCTGTGGTGCTGAGAGATGAGCCATTTAATTTATGATTGTGGATGTGGGTTTCATGGTACGTTTGTGAACTAATGTCTTTTCCTTTCCTTTTTTTTTTTTTTTTTAAATACTTACTCATTTTTGAGACAGAGCGAGACAGAGTGCAAGTGGGGGAGGAACAGAGAGACACAGAACCTGAAGCAGTTCCAGGCAATTGTCTGTCTTCTTCCCAATGGCATACGTACGAGGGAAGGTCATGGACAACAGAGAACTCGGGGAGGCGGGAAAGCTGGTGCTTGGGAACTGAGGCTACCCCACCGGGCAGAGGCACAGGGTGGCCAAGGGGTGACTCGGGTCTCGTCCCACGGTCCCCTTCCACTTCCAAAAGGGCTGCCATGAGGGGAGAAGGAGCCACAACACCACAAGGGCGCAAAGTGGGCCTCGGTACACGCCGGTGTCTTCCCCCGACCACACGCGCGACATCGAGACCGTTCGAAGCACACACATCCGCAGGAAGAAAATCTCAAACAGCACGAGGGACACGAGTGAGGGAAATACTGAAGTGCTATCTGAATAACTCCCCAGTGAACTTCTGTATTAGTTCGTAGAGCCTCGACTCCTTCCTTCCAGTTGGCCCCTCGCCCAGGAAGGATAGGAGGAGGCAAGAAGGTCCGCCCTCAAACACCAAGGGCCTCTCATGAAGAGCGGTAGACGAAGTTCTTTTCCACCAAGAACCTTTTTAACAAGAGCCAGGGACTCCCTTGTGGGGTGGGGGTGAGGTGCCTGCACACACAGGGTCTTACACGGGCGCGAGGAAGACGGCAAGGAAGGGCGGAGGAGGGGGATCCTAACAGACGGGACTGAACCAGGACCATCAACGGGTGAGACCAGAACCTTCCATCTGGGTGGGCTTCGATGCTTCAGTTAGCAAGGAGATGGGTTTCTACTGGTTATCGCAGAGGCGACCACACCGAGGAAGCGGGAGGTGTTCTCCGAGCTACAACAGGCTGGACGACAGGCACCCACAGGTGACAAGCCGCTAACCACACACCGTGTGCGGCTCTCTCGATGCCGGTGCTCCGGGAGCAGAAGGCACAAGGGGAGTCCCAGCCCTCAAGAAGATGAATTACCAAGGAAAAACTTATAAAAGATTAATCTTAAGATGGTATGGAAGTATTTTGAAAGCGGTACACATACAATTCAGAGTGATTTCTACAATTACAATATTTTTAAAAGTCTTCGCTACAAGCAGTATGTACATATAGGTGTACACACACACACACACACACACACACACACACACACACACACACGCCCTTCTACTCCTGGCCAAGTAGAGCTGTGGCTGAATAATCAAGTAGGGTCTCCATGATATGTAAATAAACTAAGTGATTTTTTCCCTCTTTGACTTTCAGCTAGCGGTAGAATTGTATTTTCTATTTAGATTTGAATAAAAAAAGCAAAAAAAGGCCAAAGATTCATCTCTCATGGTCCTGTTGTTTTTTTTTGGAAACAGAGACAGAGTGTGACCAGGGGAGGGGGAAAGAGAGAGAGGGAGACACATGAGGCTCCAGGCTCTGAGCTGTCAGAGCCCAACAGGGGGCTCGAACCCACGAACCACAGAGATCATGACCTGAGCTGAAGATGGACGCTTAACCCACTGAGCCACCCAGGCTTCCCTCAGTGGTTCCATTTTTAAAAAACACGCAGGCCCCTTCTGATGTCCATGATTTGGCAACATGGTAGAATGACTTTGCTTCTCATGAATACTGGTATCAGCACACACTCGCTCTGTCTACGCAGGCACACCTGTGGACTCTAACTCCCGGCACCTATGGAGGGGTGGTTACTGCAGGCCGGGAGCCTCAGCTCTGCCCTCCTGAATCCCTCCGAATGAACTGGGCTCTGAGCTACAGAAAAGTCTGGAAGGGAAGCCACAGGGCTCCGTCTTCACTGCTCTCATCAAGACAGCGGGCATTCAAATTACAAGGCAAGGATATTGTAAATAAAATACCCACAGGGAGGTCAAAGAAAAATGCCCACCCATTTACCAATCTTACAACCGGAAATGAAGTGCGTGTCACAGCATGGCTTTAAGGAAAGCAGGAGATGTGTGTGGGGCACCTGCCTGTCTCTATTCTGCCAAGGGGAAGGGACAGGCAGTGACGGGCAGCGACCCGCTGGTGGACGGGAGGGAGGAAGGCGCCCTCACCTTGGGGACGGAGCCGGGCAGCCGGCAGAGGCTCTGACCCGGGGACTGTGGGGGACGGGGCGACAGTGGCTGGCTGTTCATCGTTGATCGAATAATGAAGCTGAAACCGCTGATAAAAGGTTTCAATTCTGAGAAAATGATTGATCGTTTCTCAGTTTCCGGGCACCGCTATTTGTGTGACAAACGGCCGGAGAGCCCCCCGTTAATCTCGGCACACCTCCGAGCCCGCCGCGGCCGCTTCGGCTCGCACAGCCAGATAATCAGCGAGAGCTAATAACACCGCCGCGCGGAGGCTGCGAGGGCCAAACGCCGGCCTTCTATCAAGCCCCATCTCCGAGTCAATTTGCGCAATGGATTTTTTGGGCGATGGGCAGGGGAGAGAGGAGACCGGGGACAGAAAAGGAGAAGCACAACCAGAACAAAGATGGATAAGCTGGGCAGAGAGAGAGCACAGTCCTGACACGGGGGCGTCAGGAGGAGAGCAGAGGGCCTCCGATTGGCTCTGGAGAGCACTCGGATTTCCTCAATGGCAAAATCTGACCTGTCACGTCAAAGCGTCCTAGCGATGTTGTTTGTCACTGGACAGCCAGGGCTGCTGTGCGCGGCCGTGTCCCTGATACTCCGAATGCAGTGTGCTTCCTCTTTAAGTCGATTGTCTTTCCTTTTTCTTTTTTTTCCTATGGGAGGCGTGGCTTTAAGTAAATTAAAAGTTTTATTTCTAAATGACACTCAAAATAACACATTCATGGGGCCGCCTGGGTGGCTCAGTCGGTTAAGCATCCGACTTCAGCTCAGGGCACGGTCTCACAGGTGGTAAGCCCGAGCCCCCGCATCGGGTCCTCTGGCCCCCTTTTTCTCTGCCCCTCCTCTGCTTGCACTCTGTCTCAAAAATTAAGGGAAAAAAACATTCAAAAAAGTAAATTATTAGAAAATAGTATGTTTGTTTCTCTGCCACCATACACCTAGTCTCATCCTAATTTTGATGAAAATAAAGTCAATTCAATGCACTCTCCCGAGAAATTCACGTTAACATGGAAACCGACACAACTTAGCGTTTTGAGCCCTCTAGTCCTGCTTAATGCCTGTATCATCAGGTTGGGCAGAGGTCAAGATTAAATAAGATCCTGCATAGAGTGCAATTAGTGTGTAGTTTGGCAGAGGGCAGGTAATAAATATTAAATACAATGATGATAATGATTCATTTCTCAACTTCCAAAACAGAAAGAAGCAAGCCTCCATTTACCGTATTCTCTCATCCATCAGTACATTCAAGATCTACATCAGAACCAGAACTGAAATACTACGTTTTCTCTATTCACTGTAAAATAGGAACGAAAAAGTTGGAGAACAATCCTAAATGTACCTAGCTTTCAGGAATGCATAAAAACACAGGCGTGGAAAAGACGCTAAATGTAAGAGATTCAAGCAAGGAGAGGCATTCTCTAAGATTACCTGAAATGAGACGATGAAACTACATAATTATTAAAAAGGACACATAAGTGAAGCATGTTATATAATTTCAGGCGATTTGCAGAGGGAGCCGTAATTCCGACCCGGAGCTCTTCAGGAATCGGGGGCCCGGGCCGGGGGCAGGTGTCTGCACCAGAGCAGCCCGGGGAGGGTCGCTTCCCAGAGCCAAACCAACCCCCAAGACCTACGTGCTTCTAAGAATGTTTCGGGTTTTCACATGGGTGAAATCCCATTGTTCACTCATTCCCAAACTAGAAGTGCGGACCCTCTTAATCCAGCAGGCCTTCCCATAATGCTGTTGGATAAACAGTTAAAACACTGCATTCCTGGCGCACCTGGCAGGCTCACTCGGTGGAGCGTGTGACTCTTGATCTTGGGGTTGTGAGTTCAAGCCCCACGTTGGGTGTAGAGACTACTTAAAAAAATAAAAATAAATCTTAAAAAAACACACACAAAAAATCACTGTACTCTTTGGTTTCAACATTTCCCAAACTATGTCCCAGAACGGAAAACTGGTTCTGAGGACCGAGTGAGAGTTTAGACGGGGGCGGCCACCCGTGTTCGGTATCACAGTTTAAACAAGGGTTTTGTTCTCCTTCCTTTAAACGGAGGGCTTCCAAGAGACGTCGACTTGCTGGCGTGTCTCTACAACCCCCACCAGGGAGACAGACAGGCGCTGCTCTCCAAACATTTTGCTTCAGTGCCTCTTGTTGGATTCATATTCTAGAACACAAACTTCTGGGAAACATCGGTTTATATCAGAAAAAAACCAATCCGTAGAAAAGAAATACTTTGGAAAACCAGGGGCACCCGGGTGGCTCAGTCGGTTAAGTGTCTGACTTTGGCTCAGGTCATGATCTCACAGTTGGTGGGTTCGAGCTCCACATCAGGCTCTGTACTGACAGCTTGGAGCCTGGAGCTTACTTCCGATTCTGTGTCTCCCTCTCTCTGCCCCGCCCCTGATCACACTCTATGTGTCTCTCTCTCAAAAAATAAACATTAAAAAAATTAAAAAATACGTTGAAAAATCACTTAGTACCTCCATGTGCGCCCATGGAGGTCCCCTCCCTCCTCTTTCCGGTGGACTGCCCTATGTCTGGTACATGCCACGCACGTGCATGATGCCAGGCTTTCGGGGGACGCAGCAAGTATCAGATGTGTGTCCTGTCGTCTAGGACTTTCAAAGCAGCTGTAAGAGCAAGATTAACCCGCGTGAAATGTTTCTAGCAAACGCATCATGGACAGAAGACAAGACGGCCCCAGGCAGAAAGTGACTGTCAACCGAACTGTGTAGGAAAATGAGGAAAAAATCAGTGCGTTCGCCTGCTGTCCCCTGAAAGGGCCAGGCTGCTCGGCTGTACGACTATGAACTGTGGGTATTCCAGGCTCCTCCTGAGGGCGCAGAGGAAAACACCTCCACTGGATGAGAGGTGGAATCTGGGTCTGGGTTCAAGTTATTTACAGACCATACAAATGCAAGTCTGAGCCTGAAAATTAAGTCTGCCCCCCACCCCCACCCCCGATGTACTTTTGCCGCTATCCTATCAGGAATTTCCAATGTTATGGCAGTCATGAGAGTGGAGACAGTTTCCAGTTCACCTCTGTGGGGGGACAAGCTTCCTTGGGGGGCGGGGGGAAGGTACGGTGCATGGTTCACACTGGAGATCTACCTGAAGGGGCCGAGGGGAGCCCAAGGAACGTGCCGTGTCCGTGGGGAAGTGGGTTTGGTCCACCCCAAAGGGCGAGGCGGTGGCCACTCTCTGCCGGCGCCTGTCATGGGCAGGCAGGACACGGGCAGGCAGGTGCTCTGGGTGTGTTGAAGAATCAGCTTAAAAATTCCGGTCAGTGCTATTTAGTGGCTCATCTGTTCATTGTTACTGTCCGTGACGTTTGCAAAGCACCATTTAACAAGTGGTCTCTGAGGTCAGAACATAACGATGCCCCTTAGGTGAGCCAGTATCAGCTCCGGACACACTGTGAGTAACCTGGCTCCCAAGAATAAGATTTTGGTATATACAAACCAGATCCCGGAAAGAAGCGAGGGGTAGGCTCTGTCCTACTTACTTGGAAGGTGTGAGCTCAGGGACTCCCAATGGCAGGTGGACTGCGGGATCACCTCATTTTACAGCTAAGAGCACTGAGGTGGCAGGGGTGAGGTGCATGCCCAGGTCGTCCCACAGGGAAGAGGTAGAGCTGGATTCAAACCCAGTAGCCCCGACTCCTAACCAGCTCCCGCCTGCCCGGTACCAGGACTTCCACCGTCACATCATGTCCCACTCGCGCGAGGCCACCTGCCCGTCCGGACTCACCGTGCCCTTCGCAAGAAAGTGAACTCAACAGGTGAGCAGAGTCTGGCTGGTGCCCCGGGGGAGGAGAGAGGATCCGGGCACCGCGAAGCTGCCTGTTTCATTTCCATGCACAGCAAGCGTCTAAGCCTTTTTTAGAAGTTAGATTCTGGGGAGAACTTTCCACTTTTTTCCTTCCTGCCTCACAATTCTAGATATTATAGCAGACAATTACAAGTAAGGAACATTTTCCGAAGTCAGAGCAATGAGGAGAAATAAAACCCTTAGAAGAAATAATTCAGAAAAAGAGAAATTTCTTCGCCTTCATTAGAATAAGGAATTGCAGAGTGAAATGCCTTAATTACCCGTGAAGCAAGAGAAGGTTACGTGACTGCCTTCATTTTAAGAGCACGAGAGAGGAGAACACCCACGATTAAGTGCTTGAGTCTTTCTCCAAGTGTTGGAAAACTCCCAATGCCATTCACCAAACTCTGAACATAAGTTTGTGCAGAATTAAGTTATTAAAAACACTTTCTTTTTAGTCCATCGTCTTTATTTGAAGCGGTGAGAGCGGGATGCACCGCTTTGTGTTTGGTGGGTCTCCGGACCACCTTTAAAAACGGTACGTTTTCTGATCCCGTACGCGACTTGGGAAGGATAAATCCCACAAGACTGGGTTACAATTGTATGTGGGGGAACAAGCTAAGAGATTCTGATATATATTTTTATACTGACTCTTGCGTTAAAGAACGGAGAGAGAAACGGAGACTGCTCTTTAAAAATACGACGACACATTCCCGCAGGTGTTTCACTGCAGAATAATTACAACGTTGAAATCAAGGTAAAAGTCAGCTTGTTTTCAGCAGTACAGTAGGACATAAAATGCATACAGGTCCCTACATTAACTGGGGACAAGTGCCGTGGTTAATGAGGCCGCGGTAACTACAGCGAGAACATGATTCCTTTGCCGGGAACATGCCAACCCCAGAGGGCCACCTGTTCCCAGCCTCTCCTCTTGGGCCTCTGCTCCAAGGTGTCCTCGGCGAGCCTTCCTGGCCCCTTTGCCCGCCGAGGAAAATGACCTCGCCTGCCCCTGGCGGACCTCGGTCCTCCGGCTCTGCCAGATCTCGCTCCACTGCACTGACCACAGCCTGACCTATCGTGTATTTATTTACCATCTGCGGCAAATTTTCCGTAACGGCAATAGCAGTATTTGGAGTTCACAGGCTCTTCTAGAGCCTGGCCACGGTCCAAGCAAGGGACAGAGTCGATTTCTCTACCTGGACCCGAGAGGGGACTTTGTTGACAGGTCACAGTAGAACTGGCATCCTGCGTCCGCGGACGTTAGGCACAGAAGACAACATGGATGGCTTCCCCCTGGCTGCGCGGCGCTTCTTGCCCACGGTGTCGGGGAGGAGGTCTGGGCCACGTGGAGAGGTCACGTGCAGGTGCACAGGCCAACAGCCCGGGCTGAAATCCTAACTGGCAGCACTGACAAACATTCCAGAGGTTTCCAGCCTCTGGACTTAGTCTTCCAGGCGAGGCCCTAGACGCTGCGGAGCCGAGACCAGCCTTCCCGGGGAGACCCTGTCCTAACACCTGGGCCCTGGAGGCTGCCGGGAAGCTTCTCCGGGGACGCTCTGCTCCAGAGGCAGACGCTGCACCTGCTGGCCCGGGTGGCCGGCTGCAGCCCCAGGCCGAGTGGACGGGGACAAGGGCTTTTCAAGGGGTGTGACTTGTCCTGGAAAAACCGCCTCCTGCTCAAATAGTAACTTCGGCATCACGGTTGACAAAACAGATAACGATATTTGAGATTGTACAGGTCCGAGATTTGATTGAAAGCAGTAAGATGAGTAGGATAAAAATGAAAACATTATAATGAACAGAGGGTGCGTAGAGCAGGCTACGTGGGGCAGTTTAGTGAGCAGACACTGTAAGAACGTCTCCTGGGCCGGTCAGGTCCTGGCGGGCGACCACGTGTCTATGTGGGTGTCTGAGCCTTGCTGACTCTCGCCCTCCACACAGCCTACTTGGTCCTTCCCTAAACACTGGTTCTGAATCCCGGCAGCACCCATGAGTCACCGGAGCGCGGGCTCTCGGGCCGGCTCCCCAGCCCCACCTCTAAAGCAGACACCCAGAAGTTGTCCAGGGAGCCGGCCACCCCCCGCCACTGGGCCAGAGGAAGTGCATGGCTTCCTTGCCCGCAGCACCCACGGTGGGCTGACCCGACCCTTCCGCTCCTCCAGGCCCTTCCTGTGGGGACAGACTGACAGGTGCCTCTCCGATCTCCCTGACTCCAAACCCCCTTCCTCACGGCCTCCTCCCCACTGCACCCCGGAGGCTGGCACAGCTTCGACTCTCCTGACTCTGGTCCTGGGTCTCTCGCCCCCCGACCCCCCTGCCCTGAAGCCCAGCATCTTGCCCAGCTCATGTCCTCACGGCAGCCACCACTACCGCCACTGTGCACAGGACGCAGCCGCAGGCCTCTGCCCTGCAAGCCACGCTCCCTCAGCTCAGCGTGTCCTCCCTGACGGCCCACAGTCCCCTCAGTGTCACCATGTAGCTGCGGGCCTGATGTCACCGTCAAGCATCTCTGTCTCCGACCCCCCACACCAGCTGAGATGTGGTTTCAGGGATCGGGACTTCATCCAGGCCTCTGTGACCTTAAAAGTCCCTGAAAGGCCACATGCCCATGGCCTGCAGGGCTGTGATGGGCGGAGCTGCCATCCAGCTCATCTCTGGTTCTCAGAAGCAGCACAGAACAGTGTCTCCTCGGTAGCGAACGGCCAGTAAGCATTTGCTATTAACGTGAATTGAAGGTTCTTACGTTCCAAGAAGGACAGAAAGGAGGGGCTGGAGGTAACACGGTGCAGAGTCCCGGGATTGCCCCCGTCTCACGGTCACTTTTACTAATACTGGTAATAATCCCCCAGCTTTCTTTGAAAGATGCAGGAGAGGAAGCCGTAGGAGATGTAAACTCCGAAGGACAGAAGGATAAAAAACCCTGCGACTGCGGAGAGAAACCTGTAAACACGATGCCCGGCAGACGCAGGAACCAGGAGGCCGCCGCCCAGCCCGAAGGCATCTGGAAAATTAATCGACTGGCACCAGGCACCAGAAGTCACGTGCTGGGAAGTCCTCTGAGGACAGGGAAGGTGAGGAGGGGGACACGCTACCCAGCACAGAGGCGCCAGCCACAGCGAGATCGGCGGCAAACACAGGCGGACAGCTGTGAAGTCACTAATGCGGAAGACGCCTTAAAGCTCCTGTCGGCCAACGTGGAGTCGGCACAAATAAGGGATGATCATCTCGTCTTTAAGGCTCCAGGTGCCCACCTGCACCCCCTGACCTCTCGCTCCTGGGAAGCCACAGAGGGTACGCAGTGTTCCAGAGAAGGGAAAAGGGTGGACTGCGCCGATGGCTCTCATGGTGAGCGATGCCTGCGTCCGCACTACGGGACGGGCACAGGAGCGCGCTCTCGGGGGACGATGCCCCGTGCTTCAGAAGTCCAGGCTGGGCGGGAGCGGCCCGTGGTCTCTGGAGGATGCGGGGGACCTTCCACAGGGCGGGACCCAGCCGCGTGGTGGGCATGGGGTCAATCGACACTCACGTACCAACGAAAGGAGCTTTTAACGAAAAATATCCAGGGCTTTTTAAAAAAAGGAAAATAAAAGGGCGCCTGACTGGATCAGTCGGTTGGGAGTCCGATTTGGTTCAGGTCATGATCTCAAGGTTCGTGGGTTCTGCTTCAGATCCTCGGGCTCCCCCCTTTCTGCCCCTCCCCTGCTCATGCTCTCTCAAAAATAAACACAAATAATGAAAAAAATACTTGAAAAAGGAAAACAGAAAAACATGTAAAAACATGTTAAAGTCCTATATATCTTTGTAACTAAGAGGGAGACAAAAGTTGATGCACTCAATCGTGGGAGGCCTTCAAGTCCATGTTACAGATGAGGAGAAAAGGAAAGTCAGAAGACAACGTAAGAAAAGAGAAAATCGGCTACTCTTTGAAAAGCTAAATGTACTCTTACACATCCACTGCAAAAAAACCAAAAAGAGGGATTCTGATATTTTATGCCGATGTTTAGTGCAACGTTAAAAAACAGCCAAATGTATGCCAACTCGAGTGTCTGTCAACAGATGAACAAGTAAGCAAAACATGGCCTGTCCATGCAGCGGAACGTTCCTCAGCCTTAAACAGGACTCAAGCTCCGACATCTGCTGGCCTAGTTGAGCCTTGAAAACACAGCGGGTAAGAGCAGCCAGTCACGAAGGGCAGACGGCAAAGAGCTCCGTTTACAGAACGTGTCCGCCGCAGGCAGACCCTCCGAGCCAGAACGTAGGTAGAGGGTCCTGGGGCTGGGGACGGGGCTTGGGTTTTTGGGGTGATGACAAAGTTCTGGAAATCACCGGCAGTGACGGCTGGATGACACTGTGAACGGAACCGATGTCAATGGGTCGTAACCTCCAACGTGACAAACTTCATGTTCTGTACTTTCTCACAATAGGATGGAAGTTCAAAAGTTAGCAAAACATCAGAAAAGAGGGTAAGAAAGTGAGGGAGAAAAAGATGTAGGTTAAGGTGTGGATGGGAACAGAGAGAAAAGAGCAAGAAAATCCCGGATGGAGGAAGATGGAGAAAGAAAGAATGAGAAGAGACGCAAGAATGAGAGACCACGGAGGAGGGAGATGGAAGGGAAGGACGGAGCCAGGGGAAAGGTGACGTGGGCCCCGGTCGCTTGCCCATGGAGCGGCCCTGCCGGGATGGCCCCTCCCGGCCCTGGTCCTTTCCAACATCTCAGCTGTGACTCCAGCCTTCCCTGCATCCCCTGGTCCCATCCCCGCGCACCCCAGCCTCCCGGTAGCCCCGAGTCTCCCCTGTCACAGGCTCCCACCCCAGCTCCTTTCCATGGAGAGCCCTGCAAATGACCCCACGGCAATGAGCGCCTTTATGCAGACCTGGAGCACTTCTGGAACATTCCATCTCACCCGCACGTCATAATAGTTGCTCTCAACAGTGTGGAGGGGGAATTCGAAACACTGGGGTTGGGGGAAAAAAGTTGGACCAGGAACTAGATTTGGCCTATAAATTAATGGCTTTCAAATCCAGTCTTAGAATTCTTTAAGCAAAGGAACTCGGGACAGAGTCCCCTGGGTGAACCAGGATGTGAAGCTGTGATCAGAAATAGAGGGTGATGAGTTACAGGGGAACCTGGGCTCAGCTGGTTCAGTGTCTGACTCTTGATGTTGACTCGGGTCACGAATTCACAGTTGGTGGGCTCAAGTCCTGTGTCAGGCTCTGTGCTGATAGAGAGGGGCCTGTTTGGGATTCTCTCTCTTTCCATCCTTCCCTGCCTCTCCCCTGCTTGTGCTCTCAAAATAAATAAGCTTGAAAAAAAAATAGAAGGGAAAAGCTACCGACGCCAGCAACATGTTCATCTTGAAGTGTTCCAAGGGTAAGACAGGTGGCCCTTCACCGCCATGTTGGAACCATGCGTGGCTTGGTGCCACTGGTTTGCAGGAGACAGTGGCCGAGAGCTGGCTTGGTTTCCTCTCCATGAGTGCTCATGGTGGGCCTGTCTGCATGCTGCTCAAAGCAAAATGGCCACACCAGGTCTGTGCCCCCCCCCCCCACCCGGAGCTGGCAGAACCGGGAGGGAAGCCCACACCTGTCTCTCGCACTCCCCGAAAGCCAACGACGGTACAGGTTACGTTCATTGCTGCAAATTGTTCCAGAAAATGGCCCCAAACCACCAACCACAGTGGTGGCTCCCGACAATCCAGGCGCAAGGTCAAGGTTACTGCAGGCACATGAATCCTTCCCTCCCTCCTCCTCGTCTCCTAGCTTCAAGAGGCCAATCTCCCAACAGTGTGAAGAATCAACCTCTGGAGGTGGGGGTGGGGGAGGGGGATTCAGGAAAGTAGTTGATTTTAAACTGTTTCCATCAATTGATTGGCCCGTTCAGGGTAAATTACATGTTAATTACGAGCCATACTCTGCATTCACTGGTCAAACTGCGTACGTTTAGTGACTCTCTTTAAATGTAAGTACTAGGGGTGCCTGGGTGGCTCAGTCGGGGAAGCTTCCGACTTTGGCTCAGGTCACTACCTCAAGGTTCCTGGGTTCAAGCCCTGAGTCGGGCTCTGTGCTGACAGCTGAGAGCCTGGAGCCTGCTTCACATTCTGTGTCTCCCTCTCTCCCTGCCTCTCCCCTACTTATGCTCTGTTTCTGTCTCAATAATAAGTAAACATTAAAAATTTTTTTTTAATATAAGTACTAGATTCTCCTGTTCAGGTAAAATTACCAGGACGAAAAGAGACCGCCAAACTGTGTGCCGGCTAAAATTACAGTCTTTAAAACTTGCAATTATTTGCTAATTGTGGATTCAATATTTTCCAGTTGTACAAAGACATTTTGTCAACCTGTTGGAACACAGCCATTGGGTAAAATGACAGACGTCTCAATGGCTTGAATGTGAAGTGATTAAATCAAGGGATATCTTTCTGCCAGCTTATTACAACATCTTCTCTTTAACATGAATTTATCTCGTAGGAAAAGTCCTGGGGGAGCCGCAGTGTGGAGGGTGTGGGCCCGGGAGGCCGCAGCCAGGGTCTAACTGCCCACACGCCGTGAGGCGCAATCACCAGCTGCAGTGACTGCTGCTGACAGACGGTCAACTTTGATTTTGTTTTTGCGATTTTGTCTTTTAAAGAATCATCACTAAAATCTACGCTGAGAGAAGAGAGTTTATTTTCATGAAACTGAGAAAGGAAAAAGCCCTCTCTGTGTGTGTGGGCGCGCGTACAGAGAACACGAAGTTAGGGATCCTGTTAAGCTCTCCTACGGCTGTTTAGTAACCTTGCCCACAGTGAATCATGGCTTCTGCAGAGAGCCGCTGAAGAGGAAAATTATTCCCACCTGCAGAAAGCGAGAAAGCTCTAAATGAAAACCAAGTAAAAGAACAAAGCTACCTATTTACTCAATTACAGAGAGTCAAGTCAGGTGACTGCGGTTCCCAGCGGCCAAATGGTGTGGTTCCCATCTCTGGTGTCAGTCACCTCAAGGACTGGAGGCCACTGACACTGAGCCTCTGGTGGCTTCAAGATAGATTTCTAGAAACATCTCACCCCCACCCCCTGGCTTTTGCATGTCTAACTCCTCAGTCTTGCACACAGCATGTGAAAAAGAGCTTTGAAGTTTCCCCATCCAATGATTCAGAGACGATCTATCCACCAAGATCCTGCATTAAGAGTATAACACGAGGAAGCAAAAATCCCGGTTTATAACGGTTTTCTCCTATGTGCATTATTGTTTGCTTAACTGCGTCAACGTCACAATGGACAACATCCGGTGATCATTCTGGTAGGAGAAATCCCATCTTGTCACATATCACTTGGCCTGGAGATCAATAACGGGAGGTAAACGGCATGAACTATACGCTAACAGCCTCCTCACTAGGCAGCGAGCACGCAGAACCCAGCCGCGTCCATGCGTGCCCACAATTACTTGCGACCGGCCGGTCAACTGTAGGCTGCATTGGCTACCTACTGTCCTGCAGATGAAAATATCTCCGGGTAATTAGTTCTTTCCGGCCAAGACGGAGCTCCATCCCCTTGAAGCCTGGAGTCTGGCCACGGTGGCCGTGTGATTAAACCTGTCCGATGTTCAACGTGTGTGCCCGGCGGCAGACGACTCAGAATATCTTAAATATTATCAAGCGTTGTATCATTAGACAGAAATTAGCCAGAAACAAGGGAAGCCCAGAGACTGGGAGTTCGGATGCTCTAGATGGCTCAACCGTCCATCTTTCACCTGAAGCCCTCTCCAAATCCAGTTTTGCTATTAAGCAAAACCCAAAGAAAGGTAATCAATTCCAACTAAAAAGCACTTATCCTGGGATGATGGTGCGCACGGCACTTCAAACCGCTGGCTGCCTGCCAGCGCCCAGACAACAGCATCAATGTTTCTGACTATCCAGGAGCACAGGGGCCATGCATAATTGACTGGAAGATGGGCTAAAACTGTGCCCAATCAGTGTGTGATCAAAAACGCGTGGAATATTCAGCACCACTTGATTACACGGACGCTCGTCCCTCTCTCTCTCCTCATGAAATCTCTTCAAGGTCCAGAGTACTGTAATAAGATCATTACTGTCAAGCGCTACGAATCGTAGGCAATGAGTCTTGGGATAGGAAGTCATACTTCACAAGCTCCCCTGGTCTCTCTCTCTCTCTCTCTCTTTTTGTATTTTACTGCATGCAGAGGCAGCAAGGCGACGAGGTGGCAGATAATGATCACATCACTGTGTGGCAACTAGAAAGGCACTTTTAAAGGAAAAGCAGAGAGAAATCAGCTTAAGAGAAACTAAAACATGTTCCCTTTGCTTTTGTCCCCCCTTAAAAAAAATTAAATAGAATTAAGCTGTGTGCAGTTTGTCACTTTTCATGAACTCTGGTATAATGTCATTGAATTTAACCATTTGAGAGATTTTCATATTGCAGCAAAGCCCATTACCCCACAGACAAATGGCCAATTTTCTCCATGTCCCGAGTACAAAAAAAGCCCTTGATAAGTCATGTATGTGTGTGTGTGTGAGCGCCAGGCCTGCCGAAGGGCTCGCGGGGCCTACTGCTTTCATCGGTGACGACACCCCGGGCTCAGAGCCTGGTGCCCACGGCTCGACTCACGTGTGCAAGGGGTGGGGTGGGAAGCGGGAGGCAGCGTGTTAGCAAAGATTACTAAACACGCAGAGGTGGCCTCCGACCACCCGGCCCCAGGGCCTCGCTGGCACGTTTCAGTGACTCAGGCCCAGAGAGCACGCGAGACCGCCATTTGATTAATACTTGAATTGGCCATGCCACGCAGCGTTAGAGCAAATGGTGGTGGGGAGCGTCACCCACCGCTTCCCTCCTCCCTGCCATCTTCAAACCGCCCCACTCCCCCGGCCCCCTCCAAAAGAGGGGGTCATCCTCAGAAGGAACGTAAAACCTCAGGTTCACAGCATTGCAGTTAAACGTCCCTAAGTTTCAAGAAAGTTTCCAGAGTGATGTCCCCCTGCCGCCGCCCGTCCCCTGATCCTGCAGGGTGGCCGCAGCAGTGACGCCCAGACTTCACGCGAATGTCCTGGAGCGTGCAGGCGCGCCCGCGCGTGTGCCAGGAAGCCCGTGCCACAGGGGAGCTGGGGAAGCACGGACAGCCGCCGCAGCAGACCGCGAACTCCCGCCACCTGCATGTCGTGGGCAACCCCCTCCGCGAACCTTTCCTTCACCTGTGAAGAGGGCGGCACCCTCCCACCTGCCGGCACTTCCAGGTCCTTTGAGGGTCGCAAAGACCTAACACACGTTGAAGACCAGGCAGCGAATCGATGCTGGCCTCCTTCCTTCACGATTAACGACGTGTCCTAACAAGGGCCTGAGGCCCCGGGGGCGCGGGGGTGCCGAGAACAGACCTGCTCTGCAGACCCGCTTCCAGCTGGAGTGATGCGGCCACGATGCATCTTCCTCCGATGGCCCATGGGGCACAGCGCCCCACGGTCATGAGGAGCACAAGGTCACAGGGTTGAACAGGCCGAATGTCTCCGCCCTGGCGACCTTCTTCTGTCTGGAGAGGGAGGCTCTGGAAGGGGATGAGGGCTCACTTGCAGAGGCAGGGCCCTCGGGATGCAGCGAGTGGCCTCCTAAGAAGGAAGCCTGAGCCACACGGAGGAAAGGCCGTGAAGACACAGCAGGAAGCCGGGAATCGGGTCCTCACCGGGAACCAGATGGACCTCACTTTGCTCTTGGACTTGCAGCCTCCAAAACTGAGAGAAATGATTTCTCCCACCTATGGCACAAGTCTGTGGTGTCTGGTCATGGTGGCCCCAGGGGACTAAGATACGAGGTGTATGCACAGTTTATTTATGCCTCCCACTTACTGATTGGTTTAAATTTTTTTAAATGTTTGTTTATTTTTGGGAGAGAGAGAGAGAGCGAGCGAGAATGAGCAGGGGAGGGGAAGAGAGGGAGACCCAGAATCTGAAGCAGCTCCAGGCTCTGAGCTGTCAGCACAGAGCCCAACGTGGGGCTCGAACCCATGAACCAAGAGATCATGACCTGAGCTGAAGCCAGATGTTCAACTGACTTAACCACCCACACGCGCCCCAAGTTGTCTTTACACAGACAAAGTTTTGCATTTAATTACCACCTTTACTCTGTTTTGTTTCACATCCTCAGGAACCAAGTCCCCTTGACATGCAGGTCCCGTCGGTGCCGGGAGGGAACACACTGTGAGCTCCACCCCCACGTCCAACACAGAAGCCCGCGGGGGCCATCGTGTCCCGAAGTCCCCGGGTGTAAGTGTCGGATGTGGAACTCGCCGACATCTGTGGCCCTCACGAGGTTCACACACATCATCACCTCTTTCTCCTGAACATTAGTTTCGGTTGGCATCCTGCACTCTCTGTGAGAACATACACGCGGCAAAGCATAGGAAGTGCCCGAGCCACTGAGAGGGAGCAGCCAGGCTGAGCGGCGCCGGCTCCGCCCTTCCAGGCCCAGGAAACACGGCCCATCACACCGCGGTCTCGGTTCTGTTGCAGAGCTAACTGATACCCGAAGACCCCGACGGCTCTAACGTTCTGAGAACATTACGCAAATGACTTTGAGGGATTATCTTGAAACTCACCATAAGGTCACATGACTCCCAAATCAAGGCAGCATTCCAACCCCAGGGCGCCCAGAAGGAAACATGCTGTGCCCCGATGTACTGATGGACAGCTCCTGCCGACTGAACCCCACTGCAGACAGTACACCTAAGTTTGGGGCAAAGAAGAGGCACTGAGGTCTGTCCCTTTCTGTATTTCAGGGCAGGAACCTTGAAAGGCGTTTGCGTGTCTCACAGGGGAGCCCTAGCTCGTGGATGGCAGGAGACTGAGGAGTCTCCCTGGAACGCCTGGACCCCCAAAGTGGCCATGGCTCGTTTCTGGACGGGCACGCTCCACCGGCACCTGACAGTGGGCATCCTGAAGGCAGGGGCCACCTCAGTCACTTTGACGTCAGCACCGGGATAGCTCTGGCTATGCAGCAGGTGATCGATGCGCTTGCAGGGAACTGAATCTAACTCTTTAGTTTGCGTGTACTTGGAAAAAAAAAAACACTATCAAAAATCCTTCTCTTGTTGTCGGCTCGTCATGATGGGGGGCCCCTGTTCTGGCTCCTCCTGCTGTGGTCAACTCATCTTTGTTTATTTCCGACCCGCCGGCTTCCACAAAGGATCCGTGTGCGCCTCCAGCGCGTGTGTGTTGGGAGGACTGTATCCTGCAGGGTAGCTTTTGAGTGCGCTGTGCCCCGTCTGTAATGTCAACGTCTAGAGTAAGCCCAGAGCTACTCCGTTCCAGCAAGTCCGTTCTCATGGGAGCCGGGGTTACAACCCGAGAACTCGCTTTGGTGCAGCGATCTGGCTTGCGGGGAGCAGCGTGTCCCCGGGCGTGTGGCATCTCCGACATCCGGTTTGTGGGCGAAGCGCAGCCGCCCCCGCCCCCTTGTCCGAGTTACTGTATTTCAGGGATCTCTTCCCAAAGAAGTTACAATACTTAGCTTTTTCACATCCACTCCAATTAACTGGTCAACTCAACGATTTGGAGGCACTAAACTAGGGTAAGTAAGGAGAACATTCCATTAGGAAGTCTCTATTGTTATAAAAAATTGGGGGCGTTTCTGGAGGCTTCTCTTTCCCTCTCCTTTTACACCAGGTGGTGATCACAATGAAAACAAGGAGCGGAAGCGAGGGGTGCTGCTGGAATGTTCCTGAAGGTTAACAGGTGCAAACCCAAGGTGACGTGGGACAGTAATGCCTGCACGGCGTTCATAAGCCTCCCCTCCCTCCCCTCCAGTCACCTCCAAATAACACAAAACTAAGTGAGAAAACGCCGTGGACAGGAAACAAAGCACGGCGCAGTTCCCCGGTCCTGTCCCCAGGCCGGCTGTGTGTCGTCATCACAGATGATGCGGATGAGCCAGCGTGCTCACTGTGGCCAAGGAGAGCGGGAGGGCCAGGACATTATGGAGAGGAGACGCTTCCGTAACGCTGTGCACAGTCCAGATGACCCAGGGGTGCCCCAAACTGCATGACAGTCACATGGCCCACTGGTCACAGGTTAAGTGAGCGCCAATGTACCCAGGCACTGGGTTCTCGTGACTGTCAGTCCGCAGGAACAAGGCTGGGCAAGGCTCGTGCACACTTCTGTGTTTTCTCTCCAAAGAGCCTTCCAAAACCACAGCTAACAAAGACAAACTTTTTTTTCCTGAGGTAAAATGGCAGCTTACGGATCAGGCTGGCCACGCCTGTTCTCTGGGCCATAGCTGAGTGAAGGCAAAAGTTCGTTTTGCACCAAACCCTATCATCGCTGCTGAGATTTTAAGATGTTATAAAGAGAGGATATTTGATGAAAAGGGACTTTCTGCAGAAGTTTATTAGATTAGGGAATCATGTGTACTTAATCTGCAGAATATAAAAATTAAGCCCGACAGAGCATTACCTTTTCCTAACTTTGCTGTTTTGTACTGCTTTGGAACTATGCAGGCCTCTTTTTCTTTATTTAAAAAATTTATTTATTTACTTATTTATTTAGAGAGGCAGGGGGAGAGCATGAGCAGGGGAGAGGCAGAGAGAGAATCCCAAGCAGCTCCACGCTACTATCAGCTGTCAGCGCAGAGCCTGACGCGGGGCTTGAACTCACAAACCATTATTAGATTATGACCTGAGCCAAAATCAAGAGTCGGTCGCCTAACTGACCGAGCCACTCAGGTGCCCCAACCTCGGCCTCTTTAAAGATGGGTTTAAAAGGCAGGTGGTGACTTGTGTATGTGTTATGTTCAAGTTAAGGCTCTTAGGGACTGGGGGGAGGTAGGGAGGAGCTGAATGTCACTTCTCATGTCCCTCGTGGAGCCAGACCCCTAGTGCGTCCTCACTGCTGTTGGCTGGTATTTGATGAAAGAATGAAATGACTCACCATGTCAGGTTCCTTGGTGAGAGATGGAAGGGAACCTCCGTCCGGGCCGGCCTTTGCAACTCGGAGTTAATGAAATCTGTAAACAGGCTCAGGCCTCCCTCTGATTGCTTAGCGAATGCAGCTGTGATGCATTTTTTTTTTCATTAACCCTAATGGAGAGAGGCTGCTTGTGATTCTGCCTCCACCAGATACGATTTCAATAGCCATCCGGGATCCACCACACAATGGTTCTATAAAGACCCAGAAAGAATAACCAAGGGACTGAGGTGAGAAGGATAAAATATATTCTCTTCTGAGACCTTGAGAACTAAGCACCGTAAACCCAAGGAGGGAAAAAAACCCCACCCAGGATCTCTGCATACCTTCTTATAAACTAAGATTTGGCAAATCTGGACTGGCTCTGAATTGTTAAAGGAAGATCTTTGCTGCACAACTTGTGGATGGTATGATCCATATAAAAGTCAGGATCCGGAGTCGGAGAAATACCAAGGAAGGGGCTCTGTCTCCCCACTCCTAGATTCAAAAGCCGCCCCCACACCTCAAAGACCTGCTTTGTGCAAAGAGTTTGAGGCAGAGAATCAAGAGACAGTTCTGTCACCTACCAGCAACCTGACCTTGGACAAGAAAGCCACTTAACCTCTCTCTATTTCCACCTTTTCACTGGGGAAACAGGAAAATTAACACCTGATGCAAACTTGCACGTATGTTACAAAACTAACGAGAACCACCAGATCTGGCACCAGAGAACGGGCTGCGGGATCCACGGTTTCTTTTCATTGACGGTAGGCTCACGACTGAACCGTGGATGAGAAGACGCCAAGGCAGGATGGCCATTCCAAGACGGTGCCAAGAGACGGCAAGTCACTAACGATCTGCATGGTTCCCATGGCCCGGGGCTTTCTGGGCACGTGCCCTTCAACTTGGTTCTGGCGACAAGTCCAGGGCGTCCTTCGAGAGCCCGGCTCTAGTGCAGCCAGTGCTGTGCCCACCGCAGGGGACGCGGGGTCCCCACCTCTCAGGGCAGCCCCAACTCTCACAAAATTTCTCTTTTAATATCTGAGCCCAAATCTGGCTCTTTGAAGCCTCTGCCCATCAGCCCCGAAGAAACTTACACCTGGGCCACCCAGGGTCCCGTCCGCCACGCGAACACAGCTCACGTCTCCCTGCCCCTGTCCTTCGTTATGGCTCTTCTCCCCCTCACTTCGGTGGTCCCCTCTGTGACATGGGCCGTCCCCATGCCCGGGCTCCCTGCCCACATCTGAACTGACCTTCATTGGTCTATAATCATCAATAGTGTTCGGAGCCCGGATCTGAATGTACAATGTTTTCCGAAATGTAATTAATTCTGAGCAAATCAAATCCAATTTAAAACCAAGATCACCAATACTTTAATATCCAGTGTTCTCAACGGTCTATTAAATAGGAATCAAGCGGAAATGGGATAGGTGAAATTTTTTTAAAAAAATGCAATGACCGCCTGCACCTCTTTGATGGTAAGGTTAGAGGGTGTTGGCCTCTAAGAGGCTCATTCTTCTCAAAGTTAAACTCAATGAGAAGGTGTCCTATGTCCGCCCAAAGTTAGCAGCACGGAGCTCAGATATGAGCACTGGGAACAGCGGGCATCCCCCAGCCTTCTGGGGTCCTCGGCTTTATGTGGCACATGGCGCCACTCTCACTAAGTCAGAGCACACTGCCCTACAGGTACCTCACACTTCCTCCACGCCACAAGGAGGGGGCTGGATCGCTTTTAATTTTTGACTCTTTAAATGACATGGATACCACAGCCAATATCATCCTCAATGGGGAAAAACTGAGAGCTGTCCCCCTGAGATCAGGAACACGACAGGGTGTCCACTCTCACCACTGCTGTTTAACATAGTGCTGGAAATCCTAGCATCAGCAATCAGACAACAAAAGGAAATAAGAGGCATCAGAATTGGCAAAGATGAAGTCAAACTTTCACTTTTTGCAGATGACATGATACTCTACATGGAAAACCCGGCAGACTCCACCAGAAGCCTTCTAGAACTGATCAATGAATTCAGTAAAGTTGCAGGGTACAAAATCAATGTACAGAAATCAGTCGCATTCCTATACACCAAAAATGAAGCAGCCAAAAGAGAAATTAAGAAACCGATCCCATTCACAATTGCACGAAAAACCATCAAATACCTAGGAGTAAACCTAACCAATGATGTAAAAGACCTATATGATGAAAACTATAGAAAACTTATGAAAGAGACCGAAGAAGACACCAAGAAATGGAAAAACATTCCCTGTTCATGGATCGGAAGAATAAACATTGTGAAAATGTCATTACTACCCAAAGCAATCTACACATTCAATGCAATCCCCATCAAAATTACACTGACATTCTTCTCAAAGCTAGAACAAACTATCCTCAAATTCATATGGAACCACAAAAGACCCCAAATAGCCAAAGTAATATTGAAGAAGAAAACCAAAATGGGAGGCATCACAATCCCAGACTTTAGCCTCTACTACAAAGCTGTCATCATCAAGACAGTATGGTATTGGCACAAAAACAGACACATAGACCAATAGAATAGAATAGAGAACCCAGAACTGGGCCCACAAATGTACGGCCAATTAATTTTTGACAAAGCAGGAAAGAGTGTCCGATGGAAAAAAGACTGCCTCTTTAGCAGGTGGTGCTGGGAGAACTGGACAGCAACATGCAGAAGAATGAAAGTAGATCACTTTCTTACACCATACACAAAAATAAACTCAAAATGGCTGAAGGACCTGAATGTGAGACAGGAAACCATCAAAACCCTTGAGGAGAAAGTAGGAAAAAACCTCCTAGACCTCCACCGCAGCAATTTCCTACTCGACACATCCCCAAAGGCAAAGGAAATGAAAGCAAAACTGAACTCTTGAGACCTCATCAAGATAAAAAGCTTCTGCATTGCAAAGGAAACAAGCAAAAAAACTAACAGGCAACCAACAGAATGGGAAAAGATAGTTGCAAATGGCATATCAAATAAAGGGCTAGTATCGAAAACATACAAGGAACTCACCAGACTTCACACCCACAAAACAAATAACCCAGTGAAGAAATGGGCAGAAGACATGAACAGACACTTCTCCAAAGAGGACATCCAGATGGCCTACAGGCACATGAAACGATGCTCAACATCACTCATCATCAGGGAACACAAATCAAAACCACACTGAGATACCACCTCACGCCAGTCTGAGTGGCTAAAATGAACAAATCAAGAGTCTATAGATGCTGGTGAGGGTGTGGAGAGACGGGCCCCTCCTACACTGTTGGTGGCAATGTAAACTGGTGCAGCCGCTCTGGAAAACAGTGTGGAGGTTCCTCAAGAAACTATCCATAGAACTCCCCTATGACCCAGTAATAGCACTGCTAGGGATTTACCCAAGGGATACAGAAGTGCTGATGCAAAGGAGCACATGTACCCCAATGTTCATAGCGGCACTGTCAACAATAGCCAAATCATGGAAAGAGCCTAAGTGTCCATCAGCTGATGAGTGGATCAAGAAGATGTGGTATACATACACAATGGAGTATTACATGGTGATGAGAAAGAATGACATATGGCCATTTGTAGGAAAGTGGATGGACCCTGAGGGTGTCATGCTAAGTGAAATAAATCAGGCAGAGAAGGACAGATACCATATGTTTGCACTCATAGGTCTAACAGGAGAACAGGAGAAACCTAATGGAGGACGGGGGGGGGCAGGGAAGAGGGAAAGAGAGTTGGGGAGAGAGAGGGACACAAAACTTGAGAGACTATTGAATACTGAAAATGAACTGAGGGTGGAAGGGGAAGGCGGAGGGGGGAAAAGAGGTGGTGGTGATGGAGGAGGGCACTTGTGGGGAAGAGCACTGGGTGTTGTATGGAAACCAGTTTGACCATAAACTATTTTTAAAAAAATGACACGGATAGTTATACAATGAGCCCAGTGACTGGTTTGATCATCCAAACGTCTTCTCTAGTGCTCATCATATACGTCATTCATATACATACACAGTCGAGTTACGATGTTGGAACTACCAGTATTTATACAGATAAGGAATTGTTTTATGTTTATACTTCTGAAGATCACAGTATCTGCTCCTTTAACTTAGGAGATTCCCCCCATTCATTTTAAGTTAAAAATATATGCAAATGATGGCTTCACAGGTTACATCCTTTTTTTTAAAATTTATTTTTGAGAGAGAGAGAGAGAGAGAAGGAGCAGAGGAGGGGCATAGAGAGAGAGGGAGACACAGAATCTGAAGCAGGCTCCAGGCTTTGAGCTGTCAGCACAGAGCCCGACGTGGAGCTCAAACTCACGAGCCCTGAGATCATGACCCGAGCCAAAGTCAGACACTCAACCAACTGAGCCCCCCAGGCGCCCCAGTTGCAGCATCTTCTGCCACCCACTTAGAGTTTAATCATTGTTTCTCAGCCTAAGGCAACTAGGAAAACTGACCACGAATGTTGATACTGCAAGAACCTGGCTAGAAGGATGTCCTTATCTCCATCAGGTGCACCGAGAGCCCCCATGTGGACAGAGTGTTTCTGGCTTCTGGGGCAGCATAATTACTGACAATATATACTTTCAGTTCATACTTTCTGAACAAACACGCCACCGAGTTAGGAAGTATCTGGCACTAGGATCTTTGAGCTTGGCTGAGAGTCTAGGAAGGCTGGGGGGGGGGGGGCTCCTTCCTGCGCCTGGCTGGGGAAGGGTACCGAGGTGCCTTCGGGAAGCTCCGACCACCCCCTCGCGGGGCTCCGCACAGACCCCCGGGACACAGTGGTGGATGGCGCATGCCCCTGCCCTGAGGAGGCTTCTGGTCTACCGCACCGATGCCAGGACAGTGGCACAGACTTCCCCAGGGATTTCCTAGAGGCGCTGCAAGAGGCATGACCACTTGGCTTCTGTTGCATCGTCTCTACCTTCTTTCTGTCTCTGCCTTGGAGGCCGACCAGTGTGTGGCTGGCGCTCTTTGACTTCCAGTTGGGTTTAATCAAAGAAGGCGGAGGAAGGAGATCGGAGGCAGGGAGAGGAATGCGGTGAGGGCGATCCCTCCGGCCCCTCACCAAGGCTGGATACGGCCTCTCTTGACGGCCGTTGCTCCTGACTGGAGGCGTTCTCCAGACAGCTCTCTCCCTCTCTGGGTCCTGATAACGGGCCCCTCTGGGGACCCCTAGAGTCCACCACCCCTACTGCTCTTCTCACACCGTGCCCACACCTCTGTGGACAGTCCCATGGTAAACTCCCCTCAGGAATCCAGCCTCAGGGCGCCATGTTTTCCTCCAGGACCCAGCTCGGAGCAGCTGACTTTCAACGGTGTTTTATTTTTCTTATCCTCTAAAGTGGAATGAATTGACATTCCAAAGGGGTATGTCAAAAGCCATCCACACAACTCCAGCACTTCTCAAACGTCTTCTAGAGAACTCTTTACATCTACCATGGCTACCTGTCACCATGAGGTCAGACCACACAGAATACAGGGGGAAGGAACGAGTCTTAATGTCTTGCAGGAAAAAGAAATAGAATTATTTTCTTAAAATTAAACAGCATCTTCTAAAAATAAAACAAATACAGCTGCTTTGATTTTAAGACCAGATGGTTAATTTAGACGGGTTACACCATGTACTTAAAAGAGCTACTAGTTGTTAAGACTGTTAAAAAAATATTGCGTGTCACTAAATCTAAAATGACCTCAACTGTGGTCTGCATTATGACCTCAGAGATGTTACAATGTGGAAAAAAGAAAGTGTACCTTAGAAATAATGAAATACAGCGTGTCTCACAAAAATGATTCATTCACTGTTTTGTGCGTAACCTTTCCCAGGGAAAAACGATACATTTTCTTTTTATAGAGAATCTGTTACCTATTTCCTACTGAAGAGATGTCACGGCCATTGGTGTTACAGGGACAGTAATCCCTTAACCAGGAAGTGAGGGCTCAGCTCCCCTTCCGATCATTGATGTCGGAGTTTTGAACACACGTCAACTGTTACTCATCATCTACGCTCTCAACAGTGCTGTGATTTCTCATTTGGAAGTTCTGTGGTGCCCGGAAGTCTTTCTGTCTGGGGCATCACCTCAGCAGTAATGCCTTTTAATGAAAGGGTCCATGGTTGTTTTTGGGGTTGAGGACCCGTCTCAGCCTGCTACGCGTTCTTGCTCAGAGCACAGGGTACAACCCCGGGAACTCGGGAAATGGGCTGGAAGTGTCTTTGGTGTCCAGCTCATGGACACGCCTCAAACTTCCTTCGATCCCCCGCTGGCTGGCTGGGACGCTGGTGTGAGGTCCAATCAAACACGCGACCACTCACTTGCTCCAAGGCTGGACTTACTCACGGGGCTTCCGCTCTGTCAGTAGGTGGGTAGGAAGGATACTCAGCAAGTGTGAAATGTGTGTGATGCACACAGGTTGGCCTGATGTCAGTTCCTACCCAGTGTTGCTTTTGGGAAGAAGCCATCAGTTTGAAACATGACACGCCCAATAAGGTGTTTCTCTGTGACCCGGGCAGGAAGCCTTCCCCTCACGCAAATCTTACCCTGCCCTTGGGGACGTGGGGCACACGTCACCCACCCTCTCGGGAGGCCAGGCGTCTTCCTGGTTTTGCTCCACGCCTCTAGGTAGGACGGGGCTAGGGCTGGGTGGCCTTTGTTAAAAGGTTTGAAAGAGTCCCAGCAACCCTCAGGGTCTGGGCCGAATCCTTCCCAATGAGAAGGTCAGTAACCTCTGGGTGGATGCTCTGACTGCTGACAGAACAGAATCATCCTCATTTGTCATAACAGGAGAAAACTGGTTTTTATTGGCTGAATTTGTCCGCCGGGAGCCTATGGAAGGTAAGAAATGTGAAGAAAGGCTCTCAGACTTCCCCACTTGGCCGTCGCGGAGAGCAAGTTACAGGCCACTCTGAACGTCCGACTCCTCATTATGCAAGAAACCCCACGGCCCCTGGGCTCCCAGACTCGTGTAAACAATCAGCTCTGGGCACACACCGTAAACTCTGTTCCTTCCTTGCCAAGGGATGCATTCCGGGCTAACGGCTCAGTGCCGGATACTAGGAGGGAATGAGCCACTTTCTCAAACGCTGCAAACTACACTTCCGAACAAACAGGTAGAGGATTCAGAAAAAGCACGGCAGAGACTGAGAAAGAAAACGACTAGAGGTTCCTAAAGTATTTCTGGCGTGTGTGCAGCCCTGGACGGAAACAGAGCCCTTTGCTGTGGGCCGTGTCGCCAGTAGCAATTCGTGTTACACAACAACGCTGCGAAATCTTCATCTTCCTTCGAAGTACTTCCTCAGCCTGGGTTTTACAACTGCATTCATCTTGCCTCTCGTCATGTGATACACGGGTGTGCGTGCGTGCGCGCGCGCCGCCCCTCTGTATCCCTGGAGTAACAAAATGTGAATCCATCTGAAAGAGCCACTTCAGAAGGGTCACATCTGGCCATCACGGAGAATAAAAACGAGGGACTCGATAGAGTGAAAGGAGAATCAACCTGGATAAACCGCGACGGCTGGAATATTAGTTGAGCCCACGAAACACAAAGAGCGAACAGACACTCACAGAAGGAGCGTGTGTTCATAGCATGTGGCCGAGAGCCGGGGCTGAGGTAGCTGGCTCAGAAGGATGAAGCCCAGCGGGTACCGGAGAAGACTCCTGGCGTAGGGGAGGCAGCCGCCTTTACTGGAATAGCATGACACGGCGCACCCCCCAGCTGGAGCGGACGTGGGCGCCCGGGCTGCGGTGGGAGGGCGAGACCGAGACCCTGACCAGACGTGTTCCAGGGACACCAGCATTACCTTCTCCCGGAGAACTCCCAGAAGAGTAAGACAACTGATGAGGTTGAAAAACCGAGAATCTGTCAGTGCGGAGAAGCCTGCAAGGGCCCGGATGGTGCCCTCTTGCACAAAGACCGCACATGCGTTGCTGTGCGTTGGTGGTTCTCAGGGTATGTGGCTTCGCCAATTAGAGAAATAAAAATTAATTTTCCAAAACGCAGGCTCGCGCCCTGCAGTCCCCGGGGAACCTTACCTTCAGCGGTGCCGGAGAGACCGTCGGCTTTGAAGTTGCTGGTACTTTTCTTCCTCCGGTGCTTCTTTCTGTTGGCGTGAGGGGAGGGGGGCGGGTCGAGCTTGGGGCTGGTGGTGCTGGACACGCTGGGGCTGGAGCACACGGAGTCGCCCAGCCCCGTGTCTGCCGCCGGACCGGAAAAGGCAAAAAGAACGCGGAAGTTAACACTTTTAAAGAAGCAGACTTTGCAAAAATACGAAAGCAACGTTCCTCCCATATTGTGTAGCATGTTCAGATGAGATCCCCGGACTGGAGGCCCGGAACCCCCAGTACTAAACGTTCATGGGGCCACTTGCTCTCACGTCCTGCCTGCCATTCAAAACCAGGCCCTGACTTTTGGGTCATCTGCCTGCCGCGGGGGATTTAAAGTTCTCTATTTTGCCAGGCTGGTGTTCCGGAAAACTAAAAGGGGAGCTCATGCTGTTTATTAGTTTATTTTCCTCTTCCCATAATTACGCTGACACATTAAAAGTGAGTTAGAGGTGTGTAGGACTGCATACGAAGGCGTCCTCGTGGGTGAGTCGCTCTGTGCGCGCCCGCGGGACGGAGGGATTCCTGATGCTCTTAATGTCCACCCTCAGCACTAACGTGACCGAAACACCTGTTCATTATTAGTAAAGAAAGGAGCGCCGCTTCTCCCTCCCACCATAGCGGACCTGCCAATTCCTGATTCGCTGAAGCTGTTTATACAATTTTAAAACCAGTGCGCAGAGGTGATAATTCACTACAGGTGGAACTCAATGGATTAGGCCCGTTTTCCTCTTTATCAGAGAACAGCACAGCCCGGCTTGAAAGACCAGGGAAAGAACATGTAATTCAACCAGAATGAGAAAGTGCTTCGAAAAACTGATGGAGAAACACCATCCAAACACCCGCGAAGCCTGCAGAATTCATGATTCAGCATCTCTGGAGCTCAAGAGGCAGGAAGTTCATTGCAAGGTATTTAATTTGTTTCACTAGTAATGTTTTGAGCACCTACTGTGTTTGTCGATGCTTGGGATCCATCACTGAGAAAAAAAGGTAAAGAGTCCTTCCCCAGACACATCAGCAGGTGGTAAAATATCATGAAAGGGAGCAGGGCTGCACGGGGGCCGGGCCGCCCCAAAGTTCCCACAGGATAACCTGGCAGCATCTGCTGGCACGGCCCTGGAGACTGGTGAACAGGGCCCACCAGAACACTGTTAACCGTTTTAAGGAGTCTCAGGACGAGTGACAACTGAGTGTCGCAGGGACCTTCCCTCCCCTGAAACAGACCTCCCTCTACCAACACCAAGTTCCTGCCCTCCCAGGCCAGACATCTGGTAAACCTCCCTGGGTAACTTTGCCCAAGGAGAAGCAAGCAGCCCGAGTCCCCTCCTGCGTCTGTTTTGGATAAGGGACACAGGCTTGAGAAGGCTGGGGCTGGAGAGGAGTCCTTACTCACAAAGGCACCATTTCTTTCCGGTATGGCCTCTGGAGCTCGCCCCTGCTCTGCATTTAACCCAGCCTGCCCTTGGTCCGGTCGGGTCCCCGATCCCCAGGCCTGGAGGGAGCAGCCGATGTGCCTCTTTCCTTCGGGCATTCGGCCTTCTTTTCCCAGGCTTTTTTCTAGAATCCTAATCTTCAAAAGCAGCAATTCTTCTACATATTTTAAAAATACTAGGTCTCACTGGATATCTGATGAAAACTAAATATTCCAGAAGAAAAAGCTATTCTAATTAACATGTTGCACGTAGTCGCAGAGAGTTCAGTCCGCCTGGTGCTAAGGGGTCTTGGACACGAGCAGTAACTTGGTCCTAAAGCAGGAACCCTCTTAGGATGTTACTCCACACTCACACCTTATAATGACTTAATTTTTGTCCGTGACACAGGTAAGACATGAATGAATTAATTTTTTCTGCCCAGGTTTCAAAATCTTCATTCACTTTCTGACCATTAAGGGTCAAGAGCCTCCCCCGTGTCAGGCACGGCGACCGTCCCCACCACCCTCAATGAGCTGACCCCTCCTCCTGGAGGCAGACGGGAAACATGCAGGGACAACCGCCCTCTTAGTATTTTGCTCCAGCCCTTGGGCGTCCGCCCAGTTCAGCGCACCATTTTCACTCCCAACTGTGCGTCCCAACCCACACGTCAACTCGTTGAGTGATGCTCTGTCCCAAACTAGCATTCCTCATCCCTGAACCCGAAAATGGGCTTTCTGCACGAGGATGTCTGTCAGTTATCTGCATCCAAGTGGCACGCCTGTCCCCAGGGCAGGTACAGACGCCCATTTCCCCCCTGTGTGATGCAGAGCGCGGAGAGGCTGCACCATTATGACAGAAGCATCCCCAGGCCCCTTTCGTCCTCCACTGGTTCTTTCCTTTTCCTTTTAAAGTTTATTTATTTATTTATTTTTTAATTTGTTTGAAGAGAGAGAGTGCTGGGGAGGGGCAGAGAGAGAAAGAGAGAATTCCAAGTAGGCTCTGCACCGGCAGCACAGAGCTTGACACGGGGCTCGAACTCACGAACATGAGAGATCATGACCAAGAGTTGGACTCTCAACGGACTCGAGCCACCCAGGCACCCCTCCAGATCTTTGTTCAGGCGTGCACCAATATTTCGTATAAGATGCTCAGAGTACACACACGAGTCACGCAGTCACAGAGCAGCTCCCACACGTGTGCGGCGGCTCTGGCTCTGCGCTCTCCCGGCACGGCTCCGGTCTGTCGGTACCGCAGCAGCACATGGTCTGGGCTGGGATGGCTGGTCATCCTGGTGCCTCGCAGGGTGGGGAAGGTCCCCGCGCGTCGCTGTCCTTCCCGACTGCCTTGGCTATTTATCCCTGGCTGTCTTGAGCACACAACTTTGTATATCCACCCAAGTCAACAGAGAAGACAGTAAACCGTGAAGGGGTCAACAGAGAGCCCCGCACTCAGAGGCAGTGATCTAGAAACTGGAAGCACCGGAGAGGCCACCGAACAAGGACCCAGGCTCAGCGGGTCACCTGTGAGCGCAGCTCGCAGGTCCCTGGACTTGCCGATTCATTTCCAAACACTCTTGTTAAATACTTCGCTATACATGGGTGCCCACTGCAGGCATATTTTTGACAATTTTAAAACAATAAATGGGAATCTATTTAATATTTTTTTCCCTTACTGAACTATTCTGTTAATCAAATCACCATTTCCTTTTCTGTACATATACAAAGCACTTCTCTAACAATCTGTTTATTTTTAATGTTTTATTTATTTTGAGAGAGAGAAAAATCGCAAGCAGGCTCTGTGCTGTCAGCACAAAGCCCAGGGCGGAGCGTGATGCCAGGAACCTCGAGATCATGACCTGAGCCAAATTCAAGAGTCTGACATTCACCTATCTGAACCACCCAGATGCCCCTCTCACAACCTAATTTAGAATTCTACTTGGGAATGACCTTGAACTCATTGGTGTATTGGTCATAATTCACCTTCCTGTGGAACACAATGACATGGGTCTGTTTCTGGGGGTCTCCTTCCATTCCAGATGCAGAAAACTGTTCCCGAAGTTCACTGTCAGGGACACAGTGATCTCACATCCATGTTTTTGGGCATCTCGGAATATCTGTAATTCAGGGAGAAAGCTCTAGACTCACTTGAAGCAAGGAGCCACGTGGCAGTCCTGAGAAGGAAACGCGTGCGGTCATGACACCCGCCTGGCCCCGAGGGGCCGGCAGCAGCCTTCACCGCCGGCACCTCCATCCACCTGCGGTTCCCGTATTTCCACTAAGCCGCGGCTCTTGATCAGAAACTCCCGCCCCGCGCCATCCAGGGACACCTGCAGACACTTTCGGTTACAGACAGACAGGTGGAGGCGCCCCAAGCACCGAGTAGGTAGAAGCCAGAGATGCTGGAAAACACGCCACGACACAAAAACGGTCCGCTCTCAGACGGCAATGGTGAGAGACGCGCGGAATCAGAACTGCTCTTCCGCTCCTCATCGCCCTCAGACCCGTCCGGGAGCCATGGGCGGTCTGTGCCAACTCCTTCACACAAGCCAACTCCGCAGGACACTCGTTTCCCCTGGGGACAGCCCTCCCAGGTGGCGGCACTGGCACCCCACCCCCACCGGGCAACAGGTGCGGCGTCCAGGCCCCTCTTCCTCCCGCCCCAGCCCCCGACGCCATGCCCTGGACGGTTCTGCTCAGACCCGATGACCCCTTGGCTCCCAGACCACTCAGCAGCCGCTCACCCTGTTCTCACGTAGAGCGATGCCATCCAGCTCCACTGAGGTGCCCCCACTATGGCATCCTGGCCATCCCCTCGCTAAGCTCTTTCCTTCCCTCCAGCCCTCACGGTTCTGACCCAGACCTGTCACCAGGAGTCGGCTGCTCTGGGTCTTATTTTTGTCTCCCCAGCTCACCCACACCAGGACCCACACTCTGAGGGTCATTCTTGTGATGACCTCCCTCTCCCCTTCCTGACCCTTGGTCCCACGTGACTGTTATTTTCCGCCCCGCACCTGCTCGGCACCTGTACTCAGCTCCCTTGGAGGGAAAACAGCCTCATGCCACTGGCCTTGTCTACCTTTATGACCCCAAAGCTGGGCCGGGCCGGACTGGTGGCCAGACCTCTGGCGTGCCCTTGGACCCACCCGAAAACTGAATCAAGCCACTCCCTGCTCTGCAAGAGGCTGCAAGCACACCTTCTCCATTCTCCTTAAACGCCCCACACTTCACTCCATCCCCCACAGAGACGCCGTTTTTCATTTTGCTGAAGACAAAGAGATCCCCCAAAAGCAGCAATCAGAAGTGAGCATTCCCCTTCCTGTCCTAGGCCCCAGTGGCCCTGGGACATCCCTTGCCCTGGGAGCAGGATTCCCCCTCCTCCTGCCCCTGGAGCGACTTGGCTCCCAGCCTTTCCGACCCTCTCCAGCCTGCATCAAACGTGCTGTAATCTTGTATTGTCTCCCGTTTCTGACAAAACCCTCCATGACCCCATGCCCTTGCCCAGCCACCACCTGATTTCTGATCCTCTTCAAAGCAGAGCCCCTCTCTGCTGTTTGTGTCTGGCCATGGCCGACCCCTGCTCCAGTCCAGCTCGCCCCACCAGCTGCCGCCACAGCCCCATCTGTGGACTGGCCCTGGAGGAACCATGTGGGCCTCAGGAGCACCCCCACAGCGCATCGCCCCGCCTTCATCAGATTACAGGGGAACTAGGAAGGGGCGGGTCTTGGCCCCTAGTGAGGCCTCCCCCATCCCGGCCACGGCCCACCCGCCTCTCGTGCCAGGTGGGGATGCCACATCACCCACGGGTGTGTCTCCCTGTTGACGGATGCCGTCCTGGTGAGCGCGCGAGCCTTTGTAAGGGACAGGGCTCACCTCTTCAGCAGGACACAGCCTGGAGCAGATGGGGAAGGGGGGATGGGAGTTCGGTGCATATTCGTGGAATTAGTTTCATAGAGACCTGACGACCTCTTCCGGAGGCGCTCACCCAGGCGGATGGTGCTACCTCCTGGCAGGTAACCGAGAAGCGCGAGTGACTTTGTGACTTTGTTTTAAAACCACAGCGAGCTCGTGTCCAGCCAGCTGTGCGAGTGCCCGGCAGTCTGGGACCTGTGTTTAGGCGAGCACCTAACCCTCGAGATGAAATCTACTCACACGGAGAGGATTTCCCCTAAAGAAGCCTCACATGGGCCACAAACGCTTCCTGAGCACCGAGTACTTAGGAGCCGGCCCTGTCCAGGCACCTGAGGTGCATCAGAGGAAAAGGGGGGCCCCCGGCCCCCAGAGCCCATTTCTAAGGAGCACAAGGATGCTTGTCTAATTTCTTGCTTGACGCCTTCATGAAAGACTGTTTCTCGGGGGCCATGCTACTCGGATGGAGAAGGAGGGAGGAGAGGGGCATGTCAGCCGCGCTGGGGGACTGTGTGCTAACACAAGCACCCGGCACACAGACCGACGTGAGGTTAGGAGCTGTCTGCACGCCCGCCGTCCCGGGTCACACAGGCAGGCCGGCCCTGTGAGGAACAGAAATGTGACTCAGGACCCCTGCCTGGGCCATCAGGACTCCGAGGTGGAGAGTGACAGGGAGACGGAGTACCGCCCAGTCAGGAGAAGGCTCCGGGGAGCGGTGGGGGGAAAACAGGAAACACGAGCCCTAACCTGGCCACCGGAGGGAGGGAGGGAGGCGAGCTTCTAAGATGACACAGGGCTGTTGTAATGAAAACAGAAAAGCAGGATCAGCACCGTAAGCCGGTACGTTCTCTTGGCGACATGGAGGACAAGAATAAATGGCGTGCGAGAAGCACATTCGGATCTACCAGTCACTTCCCATCCGTCACCTGATCTGCTGCTCACAGGGCCGGGGTCTCACGGAGAGAGCCACTGCCCCGATTTGGAGCTGACAAGCTGGGGTGGTGACGTTCCTCTGTCTGCCGTCTTCTCTAGATGTCTCCCATCTCTGTCTGCCGTCTTCTCGCCGCCTGTGTCGATGCCCCGACACTCCGTGGCCTGGGGCCCTGGGAATTTCCTTGCGCTGGCAGTGGCCCTGTGGCCACCTCGAGGCTGGGAGTCTCTGGTGGGTGGGCTGAGGCGGGGCAGGGACACAAGTGGCCTGGAAGAAGCAGATGCTCTGGGCCAGGGTCAGTGGGAGCAGGTACAGCTCAGGGGAGGACACTGGGTGAGGACCGGCAGCTGCCGGTACGTGAACCCCAGCGGGAGGAGGCTCTGAGTGCCAGTACCAGGCGGTAACCCTGCGAGGCGGCCACACCACGGCACAGGGGAGGCGATCGTGGCGGCCAACAGACAGCTGTCTGGGCGGGGCAGGACCCTGGGCCAGGGGGGCCGTGGCGGGAGGCAGGAGAAGGTGACGGTTTCTAGTTAAGTGGGTCTCGAGCTGCCGTACGGAGGCCCCCGGCTTCCGGATCTTGAGAACTCCCTTTCAAGAGGAGTTGTTTAACATGCCTCTGGTTTAAAATATGAGCAATCAAAACGTACTAGGCTCCCATACTGTGCTTTTCCATTTCCGACGACTCCTCTCGCCTGACAAGGTATCCCTCAAAGTGAAGAGGCCTGGGAAGCCCAGCCCCCGACACTGTAAATGAGCTCCAGCCGCAGCCCATGGAACGCAATCCGCTCCTCCTGACTGAATACAAATAACGCATTTTATTTTGTATCAATTACTCGGCACCGGGACGGCGGACGGCGGTGACAGAGCCAGGTGAGGGTGGGTCGAAGCAGAGAGAAGGCAGGCATGCCGAATTAAAAACGGCGAGCGCCTCATTACTCCACATCCAAACCGGCTTTGACGAGGGCCCTGGAGTCCCCAGGATGCGTGGCGCGGGGCTGGGATGGGCCGATCTGCTGGCATCCCGCGCGCTCAGTGCCAGCCATTAGTTCTTCCCAATCGGGCATCAATGTGCAACGCACACCCCAAAAAATATATAATATGAGCAATAATGATAACAATCTGTGGTCTCTCCAGGCTCCGGGACGTGAAGTAGGAGTCAAAGACGCGCCTCACTTTTCACTCGGAGAGCTGACAAGCATGACCAGAGGGGAATAAAATAACATTCCGTTCGCATAAATATCCAGCAGCCTGCTGGAGACGGATGGCCAGGAATGTATTCTTAGCTATCATTCCGGCAGACAGGCCCAAGGACACTCATAACTTATTTTACAATCATTTAGTTTCAGCTCAAGTGGAAAACGTGACAACTTATCTCTGCTGACAAGATGCCATATCGAACCTTACAATTAACTCTCCTCCGATTATCTGCCCAGCCTATCATTAGCGGGGCCGTTTCTGATGAGCTGTGGCGGGGAGCGCGCCTCGGCAAGAGCCGTCCCTGCCAGGTGTGTGTAGATAGGATTTTGATATCCCGGCTGATACGCAGATACACGGGGCTCCGTGCGCGTGCTTTCCGAGGCCCCGCCGCCCCCCAGTGTCGTCTGCCTTGGGGGAGGTGGCCCTCGGCCCAGCGCTGGGAACGGGCGGTGCACCCCTGCTACTGCCTGCTGCCCTCAGCTGTCCCAACACACGTCCCCGGTCCCTAGCGAGGTCAGAGGTCAGGCCGTTCCCAGACTCCGCAGGGAATGCCTCCCACCACTCTGCCTTAGTGGGCCTGGCTTGTAGAGGGGACACCAAGAAGTTGTTGAAGGAAGCCACCCACACTCAGAGGTGCTGCTGGTGGTCCCAAGGGCTGGCTGGCTGTGACTTTCCTAGGTGTTGAAGAGAGACACGAAAACCTCACAATTCACATTCAAAAGAAGGACACGGATCTATATAAAAACAAAGGCAACAGGAGAAAGGAAGAGAGCAGGTGGATGGACGCCAGCCCTACTCCCTCTCTCTCTCTCTCTCCCTCTCTCTCTCTCGCTCTCGCTCTCACACACACCCTGACCCACTCATCTGGCAGTATCGGGTACACTGTATTCCTAAAAACCTTTTATTTTTTTTGGTATTAAAAGAATTCAAGATGATCAAAGGCAGGGCTGTTTGTCGGTGCTGGGTTGGGGGCAGGGGCATCCGTTGAGGGCCTCTGAGACCTTCTGAAAACTCAAGATGAGGGGATGTAGGAGCCGGTGAATTAAAACACATTTCCTTCGAGACACGGCCAACAATATAAAGCTAATTTGGATCTTTAAGAAGGGCTCTGTTCCTTCTGAAGCTCAGAGAGATGTGCGGGCTGGTAAATAAAGAACAGGCCACCTCTGCCATCCAAGGAAATCACAACATCCCAGCCTCTGTTAAAAGGTGAGTGTGAAGTGAAGTTCAAAACCTCGCCCCTTCTCACAGTCCTTTTGACGGGAGCTTTCAACAGGAGGAGGTTTACTTGAATCCCAATCTCTGAAGATGTTTCAGAGACTGGTATATTGTCCGGTTCTCTTTGCCGCTCGCGGCGCTCACACAGAGGTGCACGGTGTCAGAAGAGGGGGCAGCGGGGACACGATGGGGGTTCGAGGAAGATGACAGGTGTGGGGGGAAGGAAGAGACGCCGTGGTGTCAGACGGAGTTACAAAGTGGGGAGGAAAGGAATACAATAGGAGGAGCCGGAATGGAGAGAAAATGGGGAGCCATGTCCTCCCCGGGCCCGTCCAGCCACGCCAGCACGGCTCTGTAGATAAAGCCGAAGCCGGGGACGCCACCTTCATTTCCGTGCAGCCCTTACTCGCTGAAATATGTTTTGGCCTTAAATGTGTAAGTACAGATTCTGGTCACTAATTAGGACACTTTTTTTTTTGTTTTTTTTTTGAGGTGATGGAAACGTTCTAAGATGGACCGTGAAGATGACCGTGCACCTCTGTGCAAACACTGGAAGTCCTGAATTGTACACTTTTAACAAATGAAGTCTATTGTTATGTGAGTTTTATCTCAATGAAGCCATTAAAAGGAAAAAAAGGTGTGTGTGTGTGGGGGGGTGGTATGGTCACTGTGTTAAATGCCGGCAGACAAAGAAAGAAAACAAAAAAGGCCAACTTCGTAGTCTAGCAAGATCCAGGGTTGACATCAGAATGAGGTCAAGAAGTGGGCCTGGGGACACTCACACACTTGCGCTAAAGTCACCATTCACTGGACCTGGGCCTCAAAGCTGAGTGGGGGCGGGGGAGTGATCGGCCGGTCGGGGCCTCCAGCTGCCCGACAGAACTTGGCTCTGTGCTTCAGGTGAATGGTAGGCCCTGGAACGTTCCATCCTTCCCTGAGGGACCTTCGGAGCACAGCACACGTCCGCAGGCTGGACGGCCTCCTTCCTCTCCAGTCTCTTCATTTTCTCTCATGCCGGATGGCCGGCTTGCACTGAACACCATAATCTGATCTTAGGGGATGAAAGGCAGAGCTGGTGGAGCAAGGCTGACGGCCCGAGGAAGTCAATGTGGGCGCACGCTGGGAAGGGGCAGACTAGGGGATGCGAGTCAGGATTTCACACTCGAGGGTCAGAAATCAAATTGTTCTCTGGTTGATTCTGAGCTGAATGCAACACAAAGCTTAAAGTAATCCAGCGCGCTCGGAGAAATGTTAAAGGCGCTCGGGGCCGTTAGTTAGAGATGAAATCATTTCAAGAGGTTCCTGTTTCTTTCCAGCCTTCTCTCTTTTCACATAATCAGCCACAACCATTTCTCAAGTTTGGTGTTCGTGACTAGTCAACAACAAAAGAGATCCTGTTTCCCGTGGGAGGGTCCCCCCGGCTGAGCAGGCTCTGGGAAGACCTAGCGTGTCCAGAGGAAAACTCAATTAGAGAAGTTAATTAAGTGGACGCTCCCTCTTTGATGATGTAAATTTCCCCTCTTTAGGAATTTATCGGTTTCTACTAAAAGTCACATGGAGTCAAACTGCCACCTGCATTTTAGGACATAAGAAAGCGTCCCTGTGTGAGACAGAAAGAAAACTCGAGCTTTTATGTCAGGCAAGGCCATGGCGGGCTCTGTCCAGGGTCCTGAACACGTTCCAGCCACGCGTTCCGTTCAAGGTACAGAAACGCGCCAAAATGAGGCAGCTTCTTCAGGGCACACTCCTGTTCTTAACCTGCTGACATCATGTGGTTTGGAAAAAAAAAAATAGAGTCCTGTTGTCCTCGGCTTTAAGAAAACCCGACACACAGACACCCAGGTTAGAAAAGGAGGTCATCTGGTTGTGACATATCCCACTGCTCCAGGGTCAATTACAGGTTTAAAAACAAAAACAAAAACATCAGCAAGAATAGAGTGTGTCTCTTACTTTGCTTAATTGTTTCACTACTGCCTAGGATGGACTTCAAAATTTTGATCAAAACCAACACGTCTGCATACAGTTTTCATATTTGGAATTATCACCGTAGGACAGTTTTCAAGCTGGGAGGTACAAGAAAATAGCATCTGTGGGGCCCTGGATGTGTGCTGCTGAGCCGCTTCTGGAAATTCCGTGCTTCTCTCCCTAGCTGTGTGTGAGGTCACCCAGACCACCAAGCCCTTGAGCTTGCAGAGTGTCTGCTGGCCAATTTGCATTTCAGCTCCTCCCTTGCCCACCTCCCTGGAGAGGCCCAGAATGGCCAAGACCAAGTGGCCTAAGGTGGAAGCCTTTCGAGGGCAGGGAGGCAGCCTCACTCTGCTCCATGAAGAGGGACCAGCACAGCTGTAGAATGGCCACTGGCTCTGTGACTCTGGCCAGTCCGTCTCCATCAGTCTCGATTTCTTCACGAGTCAAATGAGCAAAACAGCCCTCCTGAACACCTGCTCTTGGCCCGTCAGGCCCCAACTTGGTCTTTCTCTGTCTTGGTCAGTAGCAACTCCGCCTTCCTGCTGTGCAGCCCAGTGGCCCTGACTCCTCCCCTCCTCTTACACCCCATCCCAACCCAAAAGGACAGAGCACCGCACCGTGCTCTGGCCGTGTGCTCAGTGTGGTGGCGGGCAGGTGCCGAGCAAACGGACAGGCAGAAGCGCTTGCCGGCCTCAGGCTCTCTTCTGGAGTTGTAACGACACAAGCACACAAGGTGCAGCTCCCGTCCTAGGTGGCTTACACTCCAGTGAAGAAATATTACCAACCGACATACACACAACACACTCAGACGCATTCACACACATCAGTGGAATGCTGGTAGGTGCTGTGGGCAGAGACGAAATGCAGGACAGAGGCAGAACCTAGGCGGAGTGTAGGGGGGGGCGCTGGCACACTTCTGGCCACTCTTAGTCCTGAAAACCTACATAAGCATGGCCATAGAGGGTGGTCACGTTTTCCAAAACAATCATCATCCAAGAAGTTGAAATGAAGGACTCTCAACGCAGAAAACCACACATTCCAGATACCAAAATATTATAAATGTAGGGGGGAAAGTATGGCAGCTGTTAGAAAGGATCTTAGGAGATTTACTGTGAGATATGCCACAGCTAGAGCTAGACAAACCACAGTGCTGGAAACAGGTCGAGGGCCGGACGACTTTCACCATGACCTCCCGGCCCCTCTTCCTGCTCCCTCTCAACATGGCCTTCTTATCGCTGTTTTCTGAGTATTGTGACTCGGTCTCTGGGTGCTTCCCTTATGCGGCAGTGTCCCTCTGGTTTTTTTTAACTTCTTCAATGTACCTAGTAGCCAGTAGACACCAACCAGCAAAAATAGGTGCTCAGTAAAAAGGGCATGCAACAAAGAATGTCTCAAGACATAAATGGCAGCACGAAGAACATAAATTTGAGTCAAGGTTTTCTGAAAGCCAGAGGAAACAAAAACCCAGTATACTCTAGAGCTGTGCCTTTAAGACTTGGAGATTTTAAATATTACTTAAATGCCCGCTGAAAATGTCTTCACAGTTTTAAGCACTTTGCAGAATAAATTATGACCATACGAAGATGATAAATTGAATCTTTACAAATGATCTCAGTTCCCCTCAGGCATCCCGTGTAGCATTTTGTTATGTTTGAAGTCAACAGTGGTCCTCGAATGAAATCAAATGCTAATTTGCAAAGTCAGAGAAATAGTATCTCGTCAACATTCAAGAAGAGTGAGTACTTGAGAAACTTCTTGTTCTATGTAATTTCACTACGCTCTCCTAACCGGGAAAGGCAGCTTGATTATGAAAGGGCCCCTGACGGTTCCCAAGCCTTTATTGACGGTGGGTGCAGTGCCATCAGGGGAGCAGTGATGGCACTGTGGTGTCAGGTGGCTCAAAGGGAAACCCCGGCCACTTGAAAAGAGGCCCTACAAGCCTCAGAAACTCCATTCCCTTCCGCCACACCTGGGCCCTAACAATGGCTCCAGTCAATGGGTTTGAGGTTACTGACCAGGACGCCCTCCTCCTTGCGCCTGCTCACCCTGTGGCAGAACTTTGAAGGGTTGGGTTCCGTCGGTAATCCGCCCACAGGAAGCCAGGGGGCTGATGGAGGGCAGCCCTGCAACCACTCAGGAGCCCGGGTGATGGAGCTCAGCACTCGGAGGAGCGTAGCCTTGACTATACACTCAGGGAGTGTGTGCCTGTGTGTGTGCAGACACCTCCATATTTACGGATTCAACAAATAACTACCAGTGCCAGGTCTGAGGGACATACTGTTCTACACCCTGGGGCGAGGGAAGTGAACAGAATAGAAAGGTATGATGAGTTTAAAAAACCACAGAAACAATTAACAGGGCAAAACCCTAAAGTACTAATTCATTTGCAACTCGGAGTCCCTACAGGTCCATTTGTGGGGATGCAAAAGGCATCAAAACACAGTAACCTAAACTTGCATCACAAGCTGCCTTGGTTACCTGCTTTGTCTCCAAATAACCTTTTAACAAGATAGGCAGCTTTTTTTCTTTTTTTTTTTTGAGGAAAATATACAGAAAAAAAACTTCCCATATTAAATGTGAAGATTTGTCCCACAAAGTTTTTTTTTTTTTAAGTGTGACATGACTCCTGTAACAGTCCCTGAAAAAATATTTCTTTCCTGCTGTTTCAGAATTTTGCTAACCTGCTGCTGATGCCTAATGACTGTGCTACATATTTTTTGTCGCTTCCGAGGCTGGGGTTGATCTCTAGCTCCTCCGCCTGAAAACCAGCGATTACCAACCCACTCAGGCCTCTAACTGGTGACAGGAGAAATGCAGCAACACCCATTTGAATAAGGAAGTGAGAGACCTTTGAGGTCATCTGTCCCGTGAATACTGGAATCAGTCTGGCGTGACGTTGAAGAGACCACGAAGTTACTGACTTCTCACTTCTGACACACTCTTAAAAACACTGGCTTTAAAATATTTACCAGGTGGGCTGACTGAAGGCTCCCTAGACCACACGGCAAAGGAGCACATCAGAGTGGGCAGTTTCTTTTCCATTTCTTACCAAAATCTGCAGGTAAGATTTCTCCCTGTTGCAGAGGAGCCTGATGGTGTCCTCTGTTGGGCGGGCCCTAATTCTAGGGGTGGCAGGAGGGCCCCGTCCACGGAGGGCTGGCCGGCCGACTGCGGTGTCGCACTTGAGGCCAAGATTCTCATCATCTAAGAGAAGAGGATCCTGCTGATTTTGAGCTAGCAGAACGGGAGGGGTTCCCGCGGATGGTACCTCCCAGGAGCCAAGGCTGCCCCTAAGGTTACTCACGGGAGCCACCTTAACGAGGGTGACTTCATCCCGCCTGGCCAGGATAATCCTGTTTATGTCTGTTACCCACCATGATCATTAGCACGCGGGCACCATAACCTTGATCCCACTCTGCAATCGTTCCAAAAAGGAGGGAAAAAGGAACAAGGATAGCTAATAATTATGACTCTTCAGATTCGGACAAGTATGAGGCTTCACGAAAACGGATGAGCCCCTCTGAAAACCCGCCCTAAAGTCTGGTGTGCTATGTGACCGGATCTCAAGTCAATCTCCAAGCAAGAAAGCCGCCCGCACTGGCTAAGGGGGGGGAAGGTCTGTAACTTGACTGAGATTCTGTCAAATGTTATACCCAGAATAACTGTCTCCATCAGTAACCCCATGGATAAAGATACTGGGAGTGATATCTTCATTCGAAACTGTAGACCAAAGTGCACTCCATTTCTGGTTGTAAAGCACAACCTTTCTCAACAGATCAAACTACTGGTCAAGTGGGTGCCTCTTGTTTTGTCTCCCCCCACCCCAAACGAGGAAACACTCTCTTCTCTAAGATTGATGGTGGCGTTTAAAAACTAAGATTCTACTTGCTGCTGACAAAAAGCAGTTAATCATTCAGCATTAAATCTAGAACATTCTTTTATGAAAAAAAAAAGAACACAGATTTCACTGCTACCACGATGGTTTTGACAATACTCCTTCCACCACGGTCTTGGAATTTGGGCTCTGTCCTGGCAAAAATAAAATAGAACGCAACATAACAAAATCCAAGTGTTGGTGGAGATTCGGAGTCGGGTCTGCTTTGGGTTTACAGCATTTTCCTCATCGTGGCTAAGGTTTTGTCAATCTAGTTCAATCAGACATTATGGCTGATCTCTGGGGAAACCGCTATGAAATAAAGTGAAGGATAAGACTGTGTCCCCAAACATAAAAACTGACGTTTTTCTCTTTTTCCTTCAGCGGAAGCCCAGCCCCCCGTGGCTGACGGAAGGGTCAGCGGAGGGGGCAGCAGCCCCAGCGCGAGAAGTGGGATCTGCCGCTCGCGATTCATCAAAGAATCGCTCGTTCCCATTCTTCCCTACTGCTGCCTTTAATCCCCTGGGGTGAGGTTAAAAGAAACAACTACCCACCAGCCTCCCCAACCAGGATGTGGGACTCCTCCCTGCCTCCACAGCTCTGCCCACTCCTTTCCTCAGGAGCACATTTCTTGTCCCCGTCTCCCCCCACCTCCGTAGAAGCTTCCCGACCACGGTAATTTTCTCCCGGATACACTCTTGCCAATCATCCCTGCATCCCTGCCCACACACCCTGGGATGGCCCACAGCCCAGAGAGGCCAGGATTGGCCATCTCTGGTCTTCGGGCGTTGACGGCTCACAGATGAGACGGAGTCTCCCTGTGCCTTTCCGCAGGCCCCACATCCACCCCACTCCCCACGGCCACAAGCTCTGGTGGGGACGTGTCTGACCCCAGCCGGTTCTCACCAGCTAGCATTTCCCTCTCTCCTCCCTGCGGCCAAGGGCTCTCGGGAGCAGCCCCCTCGCTAGTTTTCAGTGTCCTGTCTGCCTGGCTCTGGCCACAGAAACGGAAGAAATGGGTCTATGTCTTTTCTTCTGTGGCATTCAAGCGCACTTTCCCAATTCTAGATCCAGGGTCCGTCTTCCCAGGTGAGGCTGACTCCTGCTTTCGAGCACCCCTTGTCACGCTGCAGGGATGGAGACTCCGACCTGGGTCTGAGGGCCAAGAGTGTCCCACTGGCCAGGAGACGCAGCCTGGCCAGGGCAGCTCAGCTCCGCCAGGGGGCGCATGTGCGCGTGTGGGCCTGTGCGTGCGTGCGTGTGCACTCTGTGTGTGCGGGCCTGTGTGTGCGCACGTGTGCAGCTAGGGCGGCTACAGACACTTTGCTCTTATTTTACTTATGAGGCTGAGTGGGAAACAGAAAAAAGGAGATGCTGGTCTTAGTGAAAAGAGCGTGCCACTTAGAAGCTTAACGCAAAACGGGCACGGAAACGGAATTCGCGAGGCATGCTCAAAGCCACAAATCCACGGAGCCCTGGGTGCTCGGGGGATTGAAGTGGATCCGTTCCATTGTGAAGAAAGAGCACAGAACGGTGACGGAGACACGGTGCAGAAGAACAGTCTGGGAAGAGGCATGATTAGGAACCTCATGGTATTTTCCTGCTCCTTTGGGAACTCATGGCCCTCTGGGGAGGTGATCCAGCCACAATTCGTGTGCATTCAGCTTCGATACGCATTTGCGGGAAAAGATGAAGAAGGAAATTGCACATGAAAGTAGGAGTCTGCTTATATCTGACTTCACATCTGGTGCTTCTCAGAAACTGGCCTACGTGTTCAAGTTGGGCTTCGCGGCCGAGGGAGGAGGGAAGCAGGCACCAGCAGGATTCAGGGCCCGGCCCCTTGTCCAGGCCCTGCCATTTGCTCAGTTAAACTGAGCCAGGCTGCATCCTGCTGTGGCCGATTCCTGCTCGCAAGCAATCCCACTTTGGGCACCAGGCGGGATGGGCTGTGCCGAGCTCCACCACGATCTCGCCCGTTGGCTCTGCGCTCGGCTGGGATCTCTCCGCATCTGGAATTTTCCTCACTGCGTGGCCAGTGGCAGAAGGGGGAGGGGACACCGGTGTCCTGGCCCACCCGCCACCGCCCCCCAGAGTCCCCACGTCCCCTTCCTCCTCTCCTCTCCACGGCCAGCCCAGGACCCTTCCTGTTATCACCGAGACACTCACTGCTCTTGCACTTTGGATAAATACGAGATTCAAACGTAATATGCCTGCTGACAAAGTCCCAGCGGAATTTCTCCAACGTTTACCTCTTCATGTGCGTTTCCTCGCTGCAGGATTCGTATTTGAGACAACTTTCTTTATATCACTTCCTTACCTAAGGAGGATGTACTCAGTGCCAGAAGATGAAAACAGAACAGGGAAAAACACCTACAACTACAACCCCTATTCTTTCCATTCAAGTGACTTTTTTCCTACAATTTTTAAAGTTCATTTATTTTGAAAGAGATGGAGTGAGCAGGGGAGGGGCAGACAGAGAGGGAGAGAATCCCGATCAGGCTCCATACTGCCAGCGCAGAGTCCGACGCGGGGCTTGGTCTCACAAACCATGAGATCGTGACCTGAGATCAAATCGGAAGTCGGGCACTTAACCGAACGAGCCCCCAGGCGCCCCGAGGTGACTTTTCCTCACACTCGAGTGGGTCCAGCCGGGCCCACAGCTCAGCGTTCCACCTCTGTGCCACGCCTGCATCACACAGGACCCTCGCCGGCTGTGTGACTTTGGGCGAGTTATTCGGACCCTCTGAGACTCCATTTTCTCATTTAAAAAGGAGGCAGACGTACCATCTCACGGAGCTGTGCGGTAAGTTTAACAAGCGATACATAAAAAGCGCCCAAGCAGCAAATAGTAACATTCAGCCGTTGGCACCTTACATAAAACCTGAGGGAACGTTCCCGGGGTGGACCCTGACTGAGGCGGTCCCTGTCCTAGGCCTCGGGAACCGAGCTGTGAGCTGGGCGGAGTCCTCCCCCGCACAGCCTGGCGGTGGGAGGTGGCAGCTACCTCACTTGAGGATATCAAATCACAAAGGCTGCTGGAAGGTGATGAGCGATGCAGGGAAGAGGGGTGTGGGCAGCGGGTGGGGGGTCCCCACGGCCTCCGGACAAGGTGGTCTGTGCTGGGACAGAGGCCGAGGAGGCCGCGTGCACGCATGGGGAGGGGTCTACCGGCACAGCACGTGAAAAGGTCCAGGAGTGGGGGTGCGCGGGGGGTGGGGGTGGAGTCACAGGCGAGCAGAGCTAAAGCCCCTTACAGTAAGGACGCGTAGGAACATCATTCCAGAGAGAGACACTCATGGCCGCGTGGTGTCCCCTTGCAGGGGGCTCCGGGGTTTATTTTCCAGCGCCCTCCCCCAGGTCCTAGAGGTGGCTTCCCACTTCGGAACTGTTTTTAGACACAGTGGGAAGTTGACATACTGCTAGATAAAGCCAGTTATGACAGCACCCCGCTTTGGAAACAAGTAAGATCACAGATACAACCGGAAGCGCGTACACTTCCACAACTGGAAACTCAGTGCGGCGAGGGTGTGTTTACAGCAAAGGGCTTCTCTGCATCTTTATCTTTTCTAGGGGCGCCCACGTGGCTCAGTCGGCATCTAACTCTGGACTTCGGCTCAGGTCAGGATCTCAAGGTTTGTGAGATGGAACCCTAGGTCGGACTCTGCACGGACAGTGCAGAAGCCTGGTTGGGATTCTCTCTCTCTCTCTCTCTCTCTCTCTCTCTCTCTGCCCCTTCCCTGCTCTCTCTCTCAAAATATATAAATAAACTTTAGAAAAAGTTCTAAACTGCAATGTTTTATAATGAGGCAAAAATACAAAGTTATTATTGCAAAAATTAATGGGGGGGAAATGGTACCTACCCGCTTGCCAGAGGGAAGCAGGCAGGCTTATCGGAGTGGGGTGATGTGTACATGACCCACACCAGTGTCATACCGTGTTCTACCAGAGGACGGGCGTCCCGTCCAGTTACGGGTAGCTCTTTTACACGCGCGCATCTATTACCCATGGGTTTAGGAACCAAAGAATCTTTTTTAATGAAAAAACAGAGCATAAGTAATACAATTTTAAGGTGGGGAGGGAGGACTATTGTATGAAAAGACAAACACTTTCTTTTTTAAAAAAATAACGAGCTGTTTGGGAACCTGTGTGAAGCGATCTGACTGCTGACTCTGGTTTACGGTTTGCCAGCGCCCCCGGGAGGAAATCGGTATAAGAACCAGGTGCCGGCTCAGGTGATAACCACCCACACCTTGACTGCTTTCAACGGCATCACATGATGATAATTCTTCCAGAACGTGCAGCCTGGACGGATGCCACAGCCGTACAAATCTCATCTGGGGGCCTGACCGCGTGTCTGGCTGCGGCTGCCACGGTCCTCTGACGGACGAGGGCTGACGTGCACCCAGACTTCTGTTCCCCTCTGCACCCCCCACTGTCTGGGCACCTCACATGGAGACGGCGCTTCTGGCCACGTGCTTTCCCGGTGTTTCGAGACCAGATGCCAGCACTCCCAAGATTCTTGACGTGTTGTTTTGGGGAGCAGGGACGCTCACTTCTGGCATCGCTGCAAAGCGCGCTACAAAATGAGAATCAACAGCTGGTTGAGAGGCCGGATTTCTGATCTTGGAAAAATGAGCTCAACACTGTGAGGCGCGTTTAGTAAGTCTGTGGTCTCATTACACTACACATGGAAAATATTCCTAATGTAGTAATGCTCTCTCTGCCGTGTGAGTCCGGAGGCCAGCTGGGGACGACTTATTTACAAACAGTATGAAAAAGAAGAGTACCCATCTGAAAAGAGCTGGCGAGGCCGTGAGCTCGGGCACAGGCAGACTGACCCTCAGGCAGGAGGGGAGCTCCTGAACCAGGACCAGATGGCAGGCCAGGGCGTGGGAACTGCACGGCGCACGCACCCGTGACACACCAGCCCCTCCCCCGCATGGAATCGCAAACACACTTATAATTATACTCCTGTAAATAAGAACGCATTTTAAGAAACTCTACAATATACAGAGAAGCATTTCCCTGTCAATGTAGTAAGCTTTTAAAAACCCCACTGCAGAAATAATGTAGCAATTAAAACAGCATTTATAACTACATGTTTAAAATGTTTCTTCATATAAAAGAGTAAAATTTTAAGTCATTTAAAATACCATCTGTTTCATCATGATATAAAATTTTTAGTGTCGTATAATAACTATTAATATCGCTTTCTGTTAATAATCTCTTCTGTCAGATAATAAAGCAAAAGATGTAACAGAAGATGAGTGAAGATCAGTGAAGGAAGTTTCAGAAAGCAAAACCGAAGCAATATACAAAGGCGAGAGGAAGGAATACAGAGGGCTTGGGGATGGTGCTGACCCACTGCTGAACAGCTGTCACAGCTGTCACCTGTCCACTGATCTGCCTACTTCCACCAGCCACTCACTCACTCCACCCATCCATCCATCCACCCACCCACCCACCCATCTATCCATCCATCCGTCCATCCATTCACCCACCCATCCACCAATCCATCCATCCATCCATCCACTCTACCTGACCCATCTCCCACTAACCATCTCACAATTACTTAGATTTTTATAGCCAGTCATCCTCCACTCTTCCTTCCACTCCTCTCTTCTTGGGACCTAAAAATTTTAAAGCCCTTTAGATCTTTTTTTCTTGCATGTACTTGTAAATTCGATAGTAGGGGGCATGGAACGCACTGAAAAAAATATGATCAGGTTTTATTCTAATAATAGACAGTCACCAGGAAGACAGTATCACTGGAGTTTTGTAAGATACAGGATTCCCAGGCTGAGTACCTAAGAAAAACCCAGAAATATAAAATGAGTATTTTCCTGGCTCAAGAGTGACATAAAACCATGAGAAGTCCTACGTTGCTTAAAATATACCATGTTATTATATCGGATGTATTTTTATTTATTTTTTAATGTTTATTTAAGAAAGAGACAGAGCATGAAGGGTTGTGTAGAGAGGCGGAGACACAGAATCCAAAGCAGCTCCAGGCTCCAAGCTGTCAGCACAGAGCCCGACGTGGGGCTCGAACTCGCAAACCATGAGATCATGACCTGAGCTTAACCAACTGAGCCACCCAGGCGCCCCTTACGTCAGATGCTTTAATGCTACTAGCACAAAAGGTCACTTGAAGTTTTCTTTCTAGTTGGAGAAAGAGCACACACATTGGACACATGTTTTTATACTACTCTACCTTCATATAACTGGATGCTGGGGTGGTAAACAGTACTTTCTACCTTACAAAAAAATTTACCCTAAAAGTGAATGTTTGCAATGAAAGTTGCAAGGACCAGAAACTAAATAAATTAAACACTAAATAATTCTGTAAAATCTTAAGACATCTCTATTTTAGGAAGCTTTAAAATTTTAATAACACGTTGTGTGGAGGCCGATGAGAAATAGTTACTAAAAATATCCAGGGGGTGAGAAACTCAAGTCTCAGAGTCAATTCCACGGGAGATTCCCAGACTTCCTGGGGAACCGCGAGCTGCTCAGGCTTGGAGGCCCCCTCTCCCGGCGCACCCGCGCCCCACCTCTCCATCCACGAGACGGGAGCCCGTGCTGGCTCCGCAGGCAGCTTGTGAAGTCACACCACTCTCCTCCTGGGAACCGCAGGGCGCCCAGGGGCCAGGGTGCAGCCCAAGCCTTAGGGGATCCTTGCTCTTATCCTTCCTGCTCTAAGCTGAACTCTCCTCCCAACTTCTTTTTTTTTTTTTTTAAATATTTGATGTTAATTTTGAGAGACAGAGCGTGAGCAGGGGAGGGGCAGAGAGAGAAGGAGACACAGAATGTGAAGAAGGCTCCAGGCTCTGAGCTGTCAGCACAAAGCCCAATGCGGGGCTCGAACTCACGAACTGTGAGATCATGACCTGAGTTGAAGTCGACCGCTTGTCTAACTGAGCCCCCCAGGCGCCCCGCTCCTTCCCACCTTGATGCCTCACCTCCTCCTCTTCCCCACTGTCATCTGGCCCACGGCGCCCCCCCAATGCCTGGTACCCTCTCAGCCTTTGCGCACACTTCCCTCTGCGTGGGGAGCAAGCACGTCCTGTGGCCTCCTGGTTCCTACCAGCACTTACGGCCCAACGGACACATCTGTCTCCCGTGGGGCCACTTCCAAATAAACATGGGGCACCGTGGCACACGGTCAAGGGCTTACTGTCTATTTGTTGGATGAATGAATGAATGAATACATAAACTACTTTCGGTTTTCATTGGAAATATACTTAGTAATTTACCCAGTCATGCCAGGCCTGGTTTCAGAACCCAGACACGTACGTCTTAGCCACCCCTTCCCCCCAGTTTAGTTCCCACCACTGACAAAGCATACTTCAGTTTGTTTGCTCTCTGATCCTGTCTCTTCCTTTCCCCTTCCGCAGACCCGGGAACTGTCCGGATCCCTGCTCTCCCCCCAGGGCCGGGGCAGCGGCTGGAACAAAGTAAGTGGTCAATAAACACTCGTGAAATGAAGGTAAGTGGAAGATTAAAGAACCGCTGGGAATGCGCCTGGGTTATCCCTCCCGGAAGCAGCGGTGATCTGACTTACAGTCCACGTGGGCTGACATAACCGAAGGGAGGAAACTCGGTTGTCAGCCCTAACTGGTAACTAATTTTAACACGGAATTTTGTTGCATCGGGCTGGCGGAGGCCTCGGGGGCCCCTCCTGCAAGCCCACCACGCCACCCCGCCACGTGCGGCCCATTTTTCTGGGGGGGGGGGCTGTGCTGACCACCCACGTGCACTCATTCGAGGGCTCGTGAGCAAAGCCAGCTGCGCAGGGAGCAATCCCCGGGACAGCGCGCAGGGCGTGGCTGGGACTCAACGACGGAGGCCATGAGATCCTTTCCTCTTTCCTCATAGAGTTACTTTCTTGCAGGAGAAGACAAGACAGGATGGGTTCAGACAGTATGACACGGGGACCGGTGAGGAAGTACAGGTGGCAGGGGCACCGCGTCAGCCAGGTCCCGGTAGAGCCGTGATGAGGAGGAAGGCTGGGCAGGGCTCGGAGGGCGAGCAGAAGAACCACCCGGGGGCCCACCCAGCCCCGGCACACCAGCGGCTGGGGCCAAGGACGGGGCGGTGGGAGGGGCGCGTGGGCCACAGGATAAAGGAGCATCGGAGCCAGACCAGCTGGGGCCTTGTCAGCCAGAAATAAAACATCAGGAGCACAGTCCCTGTGCGGGGGAGGGGGGCAGCCACCGCAGGGTCATGTGGGGGGAGTGGCAATCTGATTCATGTTTGTTGTATTTTTTCCCCCAGAAGAGGAGTCCGGCCAACCTCAGGGAGGCACGAGCACACGCAGGGGACGAAACCAGGCCGCCAAGGCAGAGCCCGGGGGGACCCGTGGGCAGCTCGTGGGCAAAGGAGGGGCGGGCCGGCGGGCAGCCTGGCGTGCCTCTGGGGAGGCAGCAAAGAGAATTGGCCAGAGAAGCGGATGCAGCGAGGTGAAGGTAAGAGAGACCGAGTGGCCCGAGCCCCTGGGGAGACAAGACGGTGGCCATCAGAACAAGGTCGGGAGCTCCCTCCACCTGGAAATGCTGAGTGTGAGCATCTGAACCCCCGTAGCTGGCTGGGTAGGGTTCAATGGAGGAGATGCGGTCCCGCTGGCGTGTGAGCATGGGCGTTCCCTGGGTCTGTGCAGACGTCTAGGCCGGCTCGCGGAAGGGGGTGTGCGCAGGCAGGAGGGTAGGCTGTGGCCGGAGCAGCAGCAAGGACCTGAAGTCCGAAGCGGAAGATGATGCAGAGAGAGGGCCAAGGAAGCGGGAACAGGCAGAGGACGTGTCACTGGAGAAGCCGGGAGAAGCGGGCTTCCAGCAGGTAGACTGCGGGGAACCAAGGAGCGCCCCGGGACCGACAGGGTGAGGGTCTGGCCACGGAGAACACAAGCGTTCGAGAGGGGCTGGAAGACGGATGACCCGGACGGATGAAGGAGAAAGGGGCCGGGGGTCACCAGAGACGGTAAGGACGGACAGCCCCCCCCCCCCATGGGAATGCTTGCTGAGAAGAAAGTGGGGTGAGTCCTGGGATCGGCAGGGCCCTGGCGGCTCCGGGGGCAGAGAGGGCAGGTCTGCAGGGGGCTGGGCAACGGGTCCAGAGGTGGGAGGGACAACACAGGCAAGGGCGGACGCCTGGGCGGGAGACAGAGCAGACTGTGCGCGGGGGAGGGGTAGCGAATGCCTTCCCCTAGTCTCCTGGTAAAGCAAAAGGAGGGTCGTCAAGGGAGTGAGCGGGTCTCCGGGGCAGGAAGGAAAAGTTGGAAACGACGTCATGTTAGGCTACTCTGTCTCCACGCGGTCACAACACTCCTTCCCCTGAAGAGTCACCACCCCTGGTTCAGTTCGCGGGCCGTCTTCAGAGGCTCATGTCGCTCCTCACGACCCCGAGGCACACACCCTAACCGCCCCCCCCCCCGCCCCCAGAAGACTGGACCTCATCTGTGGCTGCAACATTCTGGGGCTCTGGCTCACCCCAGGCGGGGGGCAGCCCATCACCAGCCCTCGGCCCCAGGAACTGGGATTTCTCAAAAGCATCCTCAAGTCTAAGATGTGAAGCCAGGTATGGGACCCCCCCCCCAGCGCCCCCTCCCCTGTCTCTCCCCATCTTCTCTATCTGATGTGGGTTTCAGACTCTTCTCTACATCCCCGTCCACCGCTCTGGGCCCCTCCCGGTGTGCCGGCAGCCTCCTGGAAACATGGCCTCACAGCGGGTCCCAGCAGGCCCAGGGAGGTCTGGGCAAAGGTGCGCACGGGAGGGGGTCTCGACGGCGTCTTGGCCGACAAGCAGCATCTGGTCTGCCCCACCAGAGTCAGCCACCCCATTCCACGTCTATATGGCTGCTGTGCTAAACCTGAACTCAGGACAACACTCCTTGGTTTTACTTCCTTGGCTCTACATCCGGACGGTGCAGGATTACGCCTGCAGTGTGCGCTGCCCACATCTCCCCCCACAGGCAGCCAACAGCCAAGGCTGGACGGCCTGCCGCGACGTTCCCTCCCTCATGCAGCGCCGAGCGGGTGGTAAGGGGCCAGCGTGGTGCCCGGGACAGAATCGCCTGGCCCGTGCCTGCTGTGTAGCCAGCCTCTCTGCCTCCTCGTCTAAAATGGGGATTGGGGGGCGCCTGGGGGGCTCAGTCAGCTGAGCGTCTGACTTGGGCTCAGGTCGTGATCTCATGGTTCCTGGGTTCGAGCTCTGCATCGGGCTCTGTGCTGACAGTTCAAAACCTGGAGCCTGTGTCTTCCTCTCTGCCCCTCCCCTGCTCACTCTCTGTCTCTCTCTCTCTCAAAAACGAACATTAAGAAAAATACCAAAAATAAAATGGGAATTGCACGAGGTCTTCATCTCGTGGGGCCCTTGTGTCTGGCGAGCAGGCAGCAGCGGCAGATTCCAGGGGGCGAGGCTGGCCCCAGTCTTCCCCCTGGGGGGACGGTTGGAGACCGTGCTCAGAGTCTCTTGGGGATGAGGCGCTGCCTTGGGTCGGCAGCTGTGATTCCCTCAAGCAAGGAAACAAGCTGCCTTCTCTTCGGGGAAGGATTCCGTAATTCATGGTGGACCACAGCAAGGGCGGCTGGAAGGGGTCACAGACATGAAGAATTCGCTGCCTCAATCAGCGTTTCTCACCCTTGGCACTGCCGACATCTTGGGTGGGATCACGTTTTGCGGTGGGTGGGCTGTCCTGTGCGCTGTAATCAGCAGTCTCTCTATTACCCACTAGATCTCAGCAGCACCGCCCTCTGCCCCTTAGCTGTGACAACTTGAAATGTCTCCAGGCATCACCAAATGTCCCCAGGGGTGGGGAGAGGGGGCAGAATCACCCCTGGAGAACCAGTGGTCTAGATGAAGATACCGAGGGCCAGAGCGACTGAAAGACTTGGTCCAGGTATTACAGCAACAGCATCCTTCCCTACTATCTGTTTAAATGGTTCCTAGACTTTTGCTAAGCAAAGTGGGAACTGCTGGCCTTAAGCATGAAATCCGCTGCTCCCCATCCTGATATCGGGGGCAGTGTTTTCTCTGGTCAGCACCTGCTGCTAGAAATAGCTGGCAGGAAGGAACTAAGGAGATAAAGTACAAAGTAACAACGTTTTGATTGAGAGGGGAAAAAAAATACACCTTTTACCCCCTGTGGCCAGTTACCCTAGGAAGCTTTTGCTTTCTCCTTGGCCACATGCAGAGAAAGGAAAGCAGGCTCTGAGCACAGAAGGAACAGGGGTCATCCCTTTAATTAGGCCGACCGGCCCCGGGAGGGGAGCAGACCTCAGCGGCTGAGACAGGGTGTCTGTCCGGCTTTGAGAGATGAGAGCCCACGGGCCCTTTAACACCGCGCGAAGCTGAAGGCGGATGACAAACCCCAGGAACGGTTTTTGAATGCCAGCCAGGGTCCGGGCGGAACTGATGATAAAGGGAAAAGTTCAGGAGAAACCAGAGAAGGGAGAACGAGATCTCCTTTAAAAGCAAGCTTTATAAAGATAAACAACTTTCGGGCTACAATGTTTTAATATTAAGCATTCGTTTCCCCTTAAAAAACACACATAAAACAGCACAGGGGGAAACCGTCGGCTTTAGAATCAGAAAGCCCTGGGTTTGAATTTTGGTTAATTATTAGGAATGCAGTGTCGGGCTTCTCCGCCTTTTTGAACCCCAGTCATCAAACAGTGCTAGTGATTCTCAGAAAATGCACCTCGGACGTCAAGCTGCCGGAACACAGAGGCCCCTGACAACAAAGGCGGTCCCCACCTTGGGCTTCTCCTTCCCTGGAACTGCGCAAAAATCCTCTTACAAATTAAGCCTCCTGGTCCCAGCGGCCGTGGCACACTACCACCACCTGCTGGTGACATGCTGAAATTGTCAGCATAATATCCAAGCCGAGAAAATAGAGCTAACTGTAAAAACTAAAATCGACGAATGGACGGACTGTAAACATCAAAGCGCCCTGTTACCGCACCCTCTCTGTCAGGGCACACTCGGGGCTGCCTGATCACCCTCGGGCCAGCCCCCCCGGGGCAGGTAAAACAGAGGGAAGTGCAGGATGCACGAGCAGAGCTGGACACTTGTTTCTAACCTCTATCGTTAAAACAGCCATGCCAGAAAAAAATATATATTCCTAATGAGAAAAACTGTTTAAAGTTTACAAAAAACTCAAAGGCTTCAAGGTTCAGGATCTGGGGTCCAATAACGGGTTCTAGTAGATTCTGGCAGAGAGCTGCGCCAACTGTTGGAAGGAGATACCTGTGCACACGCACGCGCACACACCCCCTTTGCGGACAGCACGGAGAAGTGAGTGTGCGGTTTGCACCTGGCGCTGCGGGGTCGGGCGCCGCGGAGGCGGCTGAGGGAGGGCTGGAGAGCAGAGCGCCGTCTGGAGCAATGGAATATTCACGGTGATGGCGGCCAGGGCAGCCAAGATTCACCGCTGGAATGAAGCAATCGGGCGGTGGGTGGAGCTATCTGAACAACCTGACAGTCAAGGGGGACGGGGCAGGGGGCGGGGCTTGTGTGTGGCTGCCATGGCAACAGCAACCACAGAGGCCCTTGGCCCAAGGCTGACGCTCCGGCCGCCCCGCCCGGCCCGCCCCCTCCACACAGGTGTGACGCTTCTGAAGGCATATTTTGCCCTGGAGCAAGAAATGACCGCCAAGTATCCACAAACGACCCCGGGGAGTCCCCCAGCCTGGCCCACAGGACCGTGAACTCTTGGCTAACACTGTAGAGAAGAAAATAACCTCCAGAGAAAATGATTAATCCCCCTAAAAATTACTGGCTCCCAATCAGAGTCAAGAAAACTCTCAGCCAACAGTTGCTGTGGAGATAATTGTTCCGAATCTATCAATATGGCTGAGCTGCCCCTTCATTGACTGCAAACAACCATTTCTTTCACCCGGGATTATAAGTCGGTGTTCACGGGCTCCCTGCTGCCATTACGGTGATAAACAGTTTAAACCACAACAGGGTCTGACATGTAGATCAATTCTGGGTCCATAAAGAATCTCTACACAACAGGTTCCAGGACAGGAATTTACAGCCACCAGTTTTTATTCTCTCTTGCTGCAAAAATTACTTCTGTCAAACACTTAGGAGAGTGAGGAAAAATGTAAAAAAATTAATTTTTCATGTACTACGGGAACAGCTTTTTCCAACGCAGAGGCTCAAGATGAATATGTTTCTGCATTTAAAAAATTACGCCGAGCAGCATGTGGTGCTTTGCCGGAGAGGGACCCAGTCCTGCTCGCCAGCCAGCAACCTGGAACCCTGAGCCAGGCTGTCTGCATTTCCTCTCAGGGCAGATGCGGGTCTCATGTTAGCAACGCCAAATTATATTAGACATTTAATTTTAAACCTCAGGTACTTAATGTAAAACCTTACAACAGTAATAGTCATAAAGCAGTCGGGCAATCCATTTCACAGAATGGATTCTTCTTCTATCTCCCCCCCCCCCCAATTTAACCGGAGCCGCTGGTTCTGTGGTCTTGCACACTACTTGGTAAGCTGTCTAATTAGGAGTTGCTCACAGCTGCTGAAGAGAGAGAAACCCCCCAGGCTACCTGGGCACGTAGAGGGTCAGCCTTTGAAAAGTTCTCTGGAGCCAAAGTCTTAATTTAGTGTGGACGAGGGGGCAGAGAGAAACGACTCCCGGTGTTGTTGGTCTCATGTTTGATAATAAAAGTGTATGAAAACGGGATTCAGGGGCATCTGGATTCAAAAGCCACTTACCTCCCCCGCCCGTGCTGCTAGCGCAGTGTCAGCTTTCCCGATTCTGACATCCACACCAGAGACTTGGGGCGGGGGGGGGGGGGGGGGTGGTGGAATAAAATGACTAAAAAAAAAAAAGAGGGTGGGATTCGTATCAACTGCAACTTATGAGAGAAAGCTCTTAACCATGTTTCTTTTTTACGTGATTATTTCCCAACGCCGCACAGAATGTGGATGGCTAGGTTGAGGTCTGGGAAGCCATTCATAAACCCGTTTTCTTGAAGTTGCCTGTCAGATCCCGTGCCCTGGTGTTCATTAAAAACTGCCCTGGGTCTGGCCACTTGATAGACCACGGATGGCGGGGACGGTGCTCACCAGCAGGAAGCCATGACGTCAGCCTCGCTGCAGGTGGACGGGGTTCTCCTGCATGTGCCCGAGTAGCCCCCGGGATCCCCAGGACATGCGGCTCCCGCCCGCCACCCAGCAAATCTCGGTGGAGCCTGGGTGGCTCTCAAACTTCAGTACGCAGTATCATTCTGCGGGGGACTTGTTAGCACGGGGGTCTGGGGGGGGCAGGGTGCTGGGACGCGGCCCAGTCGGTGCGGGAGGAGATGAGGAATCTGCACTTGTCACCAGTCCCCGGGGGCTCCAAGCCCGTCTCCGGAAGCACTGACATGGATCTCAGCCCTGGAATCAGGCCAGCCCAGTTTTCATCCCGTCCCCCTGCTGGGGTGGGACTCTGGACAAGCGACCCGTATCTGGACCAGAGCTCCCCACCCATCAAAGGTATCTACTTCCGAAGGGCCAAATGAGATAATCCACGCGAAGCCCTCAACACATACTAGCTCTTGTTATTATCATCACTGCCACCGTTTCCCTTTTCAACCAAGCCTTGGTTGTGACATACGACCAACCCTTAGGAGATGCTTGGCTGTCTTTCCGGGTCTTCGTTGCTTAAAGTGACACCAGCTCAAAGCCTTAAATTAAGATGCTAACTACTTTTGCCGTTTTGACCTCTCCGTGGTCTTCTGGTCCTGTCTGCAGCCAGTCAGCCCCGAGCGCTCCCGCCGACACCTTCATGTCACTGCCGCTCCCTGCCTGTTTCTCTTCCCCTTCTCCTCCTCTCTGAGCCTTTGTCCAAACTGTCTCAATGCTCGTAATAACTTCCTCTTGCGGTGTGGCGCACACACACACAAACGCGCCTGGTCCTTTAAAGCATTGCTCAAGTCTCGTTCTCTTTGAGAAGTTTTCCTCCATGGACTCTATCAACCCTTACAACCACCTGCAGCATTTCCGCCCGGACTTTCTCCTGCACGCTCCATCCGGATCCCTCAGCGCAGTGGGGGCGGACTCGCGCTCTCGATCAGCTGTGTTCAGGGTTCGGGCTCTGTGGCGTCGGGGAGCCTAGACTCTAGCAAAAGCTGCACGGAGTCGGGATGGACACCGGAGGGTGTGAATGGCGGAGAGAGCACTCTGTAAATGTGAGAACGGCGCTCGTGGGTGGCCGATCTCAGTCTCTCCCGGGGACTTCATACATGTGCGTGTATAGACCGACGCGATCATCTCCTGCGTAACGTCACTTCCAACCAAACCTCGGGTCTGGAAACACCGCAGGCCGGTGCCTGGCCAGGAGCAGAGAGCTGTGGTGTGGAAGGGATGTGGCGACTTTCAGAGAGCTAACTTGTGCACAAGGAAGTGTGCACAGGACGGAGTTAGACGAATACACTACTTCCCATGCCTTCCTATAAAACATTCTGAGCAGGGGGGAGGCAGAGATGGGGCTGATGGTCTCTCTCAGTAACTTAGCTCTTTTATCCCCCCCCTCCAAAAGAGCTCCCACCGCACATGAGCAGAACTTAAACCCTGTCATTCTGCTCAGGCTGTGCTGGTTGCCCCACAGTGCACTCAGAGGAGGAAAGCTCTAGAAGGTCGCTGCCTGACAAGGTGGGGCCAAGGCACCGCGCACACTGGGCTCTGGAAACACTTCCTCGGAAAGGCCAGGCCACAGAACAAACCCAACTGGCTGGTTAATACTGACTGAAAAGCCAACTGGATTCCAGATATTTGATACTGCGGTAATTATGCGAACTGTTTGCTCCTCCCGGAAATCAAAGGCACTGTGAGAACAGCAGCCGCATTCAGTCCCAGAGGCCATGGGCCACACCTGTGCTCCAAGCCCAAGGATGACACGGGGTGGGGGAAGAACTCGGGTCCACGAGGTAAGACAGAGGCTCCTGGAGGTAGGGTTGCCTGGCTGGTGGGGCGGGGGAGGGCGCTCTGAGGCAGGGCTGGGTGCTGCGAAGGCCCACCGGAGGGCCTGCCCGGATGGCACACTCCCAGGGACTAGAGGTAGGTGGTTGGTTTTCAGTGACTCAAAAACCCCCTTTGCTGGGATTCAGACAAAAGGCAGAATGCCCGGAAGAGTCCCTGGAGGGGAGGGAGCAGACATGTGCCACCTGCCCGAGCATCTTCCGTGGAATGAGGCAGGGGCCCTGGGGTGGGAGCGGCCTGGCCTCCAGGACAACATGCCACCTGGGCCTGCAAGCCCCAGGCTCCTCCAGCACCCCTCCACAGACTCAGTTTCTCCTCCGTACCTAGTTTGGAGGTGTCTTTGTTTCAAGCCTTCGCTTGGCAGCCATGACTGCAGAGGGCACCTGAGTAACTGGAAATAAGGATTATGTTTACCCCCAGCAAACGCCTTGCTGTAGCAGCTGCTCGGTCTACAGGGAAGACCTGATGCTGAATCTTTTAATTAGAACAAATTATGCTAAAATTACTTTAAAGCCCTGTCTGATAGATGACATACAACAGTGGGGATTTCCGTTAAATACCGGTGAACAGGCCATAGACTAAAACGCCACAGGCAGAGCGTGTTGCAGCAAAGGCGGTCCGGAATTCACGTTTGCACACACACGTCGACACAGCTCCCGACGTCCACACTTACGTGCCCCCGCCCCCAAAACAGGGTGGGAAGGCGACGCTCCAAAATTTAGAGGGTGCATCAGGAATTTGGGGGAGAGGGATAAGGAGAATGAACTATGTGTCTTCCTTTGACGGGAACAGAAAACAAACACGCCCCCACAATAGCAACAGTGCGTGGGGGGGGAGGGGCGCACGCCGCGTCACGTGGGCAAGCGTGAGCAGGACGTAAGTTCCGCGTTATTCCTGGCGCCACCGCCTGTCTGTGTGCGGCCGCGGGGTGCGATCGGCTCCTCCCCGACCAACAGGAACACATGGGACGGCACGAGTGGCTCCTGGACCAAGGCTGGGACGCCCCGCGCAGGGAGGGGGCTGTGCTCCGAGCGCGCACACGCGGGCGCTGCCGCCAGCCCCGGGCTCACGACCGAGGACCGCGAGGGGCCGCGCCCTCTCTTACCACTGCTGATGGCCGAGTTTGCAATGACCGTAGCCTCACTCCACTGGTCGGCACTGGAGACAGAGTAGGAGCGCTGCTGCATGCCGTCTGGCCGGCTGTTGAAGGAGCCCAGGCTGACGCCGCTTGCCATCTGAGCACTAGTGACATTCCCTAGGAATAAACAAGTCAGGTGAACACCACCTCGGACTGCGGACCCCAGGAGCCAGCACGACTTCGTCTCGAGGCCTACGTGCTCGCACGCGAGCGCCCCGGCACCGAGCGCCGCTGCCGTCCGAAGTGGAAAACGGAAGCAGCGGACAAAACGGTATGTGAGACGGAAGTGGGGGCGGGGGGGGGGCAGGGAGACAAGTCTCAGGGGGCCTGAGGACGCGATCTACAGGAGCCGGGCCACACGACGTGGCCCTAAGCGAAGACGCCGACACAACATCACGTCTGGTTGGAGCCGGGGTGGAGAAGGGAAGGCCGCAGTCCCGGCAGGCCAGCGACACCGCGCTGAGTCAACACCGCGACCGAAGCGAAAATGATCCCAAACAGCACCCAGCTGCCTGGTGCCACCGAACGATGCTCGTGCTGAAGTGATACTTTACGATCAGCACAAATCAAAGCTCCTCCACGTGACAGCGGAGGAGACGCAGCCTCTTAAACCAGGTAAGTTTACTCTTACCCTTGAAGAGACTTGAGCAGAGGAAAAACAGCCTTAGCACACGCGCAGCTCCGAGGGGCCGTGATGGAAGGGATCCTGGTGGACACTAACTGATACAAGGCAGGTGCTCAGCATCAGAATGAATGATGCTCTGGTCAGACCAACTGTAGACTCAAAAACATGATTAAGTGCCTTTCTCTACAGCCGCCCGCCCCCCCATCACACCTTGCTGGGATTATGCAGGTCTTCAAAGGTGTTAGGTCCGTTGTTTTCAACTTTCCCTTGATTGTTTTAGTTTAGAACCAATTAAGTTATAAATTGCTTTAATAGAAGGTTTTCATAGCACGGAATTTTTAAATACATGGACTGGATTAGTAGTTCCCAAATCTGACCAATTACCGGAATGGCCCTGGGAACTTTCTGAACACAGAGGCTTCAAAATGTTTGCATTTGGATTCTGAAGGTCTGGGGGGGGGGGGGGGGCTTGAGAGAATGCCCGTTTTCAACAGCACCCTGGTGATTCTGGTGCCTCTGGAGGGAGGGACCAGGGCTCTGCTGAGAACAGTGGACCTGATGGAAATCCCACGGAGCCCGGCAAAGTCACCAAATCATCTACTGGAACGCCTGTGTGAGCAGTGTAAAAAACCAGCAATCAAAGAACATGAAAGATTTTGCTTCGAACAAGTATGTTTCTACCTTAAAGGATGCTGATTTTATGCTGTTATGTGAACTGGGCACATTTGGGGTGTCATAGGGGAGAGTATTCTAGGCAGGTCTGCCCGATTCCAGCAGAAGGTGACACCTCAGGAATGGAAGAAAAGATGGACCGAGATCTTTCCAAGCGTGGTTCTCGGTCTGACCGCGGCAGCATCGCCCAGGAGCACAGTAGAAATGCAGACTCCTAGGCCCGGCCCCAGCACCTGCCTTTTCACAAGATCCTCAGGTAACTGAGTGCATTTGCTAGAGCGCAGGTACCCAGAAATCACTATGAACGTGAAACAATGCCTATGCCAGAGTTCCCGTCACCTCGGGCTCCCGTCTAGCTGCAGGGCGGTGGCCAGTGTAACCATCTCCCTCCTAGCGCTGAGGTTCTGATTTTCGGGCTCTCTCAGGCCCTGATGTCCTGGAAACACAGCCTGCACAGCGGCGTTGACAGGCCGTCCCGCACCTGCCCCAGGGCAGACCCCCACAGCAGCCTGGGGATGAGGGGCCAGGCGGCTGGCATCTCAGACATGGAGGAGACACCCATGTCCACACCTGGGTCCACCTGCCACCTTCCTATTGTGTCCTTTCTCTGCTCTCCTGGGAGGGCACCCATTTGGGGTGCATCCTCTGGCTGCCCTCTGGCCTCAACCAGTGGGAAGCAGGTTTACGGGAGGGGGTATGAAATGGCGTGTGTATAACCAGGCTTCCTCTGTGAGCTGTCGTCGGGGGTGGGCTGTCCCCCACGCTTGCCAGGAACCCCTCCCCTGCCCCTCACTGGGCCTATCTGGTCTCTGTGCCGTTTCTGCCAGTCCTGGTGCCCATGCCTTCTGACCCTGGGCCTTCTCTTCCCTTCGGGGACCCTCATCTCATACACCTACACTCAGGAGCCACGTGTTGGACTAGCCTCCCCCAGGGGCCCCCGAAGCCCCCCTCCCCCCAGGCATCACATGAACTCTCAGCAGAGGGGCTTCAGGGCACTGCCAGCATCTTTACGGCAGGGGAAGGGAAGACACGAAGACCACCCCACCGCTGAGCCGGGTGCCCTGAGCCTGACGCCCGCAGACACACCAGCTGTTCGGCAAAACTGTCAAGATGGTCCTTTCCCCCCATTCACACCTGTGACACATCATTATCAATGTGCAATCTGCCCACAAGCCCTCACCGTACACACGAGGCCAAAGCACCCGGAGAAGCAAACACCAAGTTCACTGTCTCTGCCGATGACGCAGGGACGACACTCCAGCCCGAGCGCCCTTCCCCTTGTTCGTTTTCTCCAGAGTGTGGCTCCCGGAGCACAACCTGCCTAAGTGCCTCCTGACCCACTTCCTTCCAAAGGCAGAGCGAATTCTCCAAGTGCATCTGTGTGTCCCTGCGCCCGCGAGACTCCAGAGGGACCCATGCATGCACAGCACAGCCGAATCTGCCTGCACCCTGCCAGGAACACACGCGGTATTCTAAAGGAGGGATCAGATAAAGGGCTGCTCTTAGGTGGACAGATTCTTCGGCTCCAGGCCAGACAGCAACTGTAGAAGGAAGAGAGGACACTCCTGGAAATGCACGCACTGAGGCCAGTCTACGAGACGGGGCCGCTCGTGGTACAGGCAGCCGGTCTGCTGTTTTTCAAAATTCAGTTAGATGAAAATTTTTTTTAAATGTGTATTTATTTTTGAGAGAGAGAGAGAGAGCAGGGGAGGGGCAGACAGAGAGGGAACATAGAATCCGAAGCAGGCTCCAGGATCCAAGCTGTCAACACAGAGCCTGACGCAGGGCTCAAACCCACAGGCCATGAGATCATGACCTGAGCCCAAGTCAGCACTTAACTGAGCCCCCTAGGCGCCCCATCGTCAAATGAAATTTTAAGCACAAGTTCAATATATAAAGCTGCTGGGGGAGCACCTCTGGGGTTTTGGCTCCTGAGGGGATCGCTAAGGAACCGAACTGGGGCCTTTGGGGTGAAGAACTTTCTGGCAAGACTGTGCGCTCCTGGTGTCTGATTGTGGAACTGGTGCGAGACCCAACCCAGCTGTAGAGTTCTTCAGAAAGCTGAACCTTAGGGCCCTCCCGCCTGTGGGGGCTTCCTCACCCCACCCACACCCACGTCTCAACTGGTGGGCTACAGATAAACTCCACGACCAAGGTCTGGCCAGATGAATGCACGTACGCGGACTCAGCGATGACCCATCCACAGACTTGCGGCCGGGAATCTGGGCTGAGCTTGCAGACGCACTTTTGCATTGTACACAAGGGTTTCTTTTTTCAAGTAGAATTTGGGAGATTTCTTCTCAAAATCTATGGTTTCTGGCATTGTTTGAAAAATAATACTATCTGGCAGCAGTGGGCTTATGTCTGAGCTCTCTGAATCGATAAGGTAGCAGCCCGGGCACACGGCCACCCTCCCGCCCAGCCGACCTCACCTGTCCGCTCGGTCCTCATCTTTCGTAACTGTGAGTTACGAAATCTTCCACAGATACGCAAAGGAATAGTGTCGTTTCAGAAGGAAAACAATTCTGACTTTCTCTGAGGAGAGGAAATCTCTCTTTCATAAACATTCTATTTAATGTCCGTTAAAACTTTTCTAAATATCAAATAATAAAAGAGGGGCGCCTGGATAGCTCAGTGGGCTAAGCGTCCGACTTCGGCTTTGATCATGATCTCACGGTTCATGACTTTGAGCCCCGCGTCGGGCTGTGGGCTGACAGCCTGGGGCCTAGACCTGCTTTGGATTCTGTGTCTTCCTCTCTCTCTGCCCCTCCCCTGCTCGTGCTCTGGCTTTCTCATTCTGTCTCTCTCTCTCAAAAATAAATAAAAACATTAAAAAATTTTTTAAAAAGACCATTGAACTGCGTGACATAACAAAAAAGTTATGAAGGGTAAAAAAAATACTGTTTTTGCCCTAAATATACAGCTTAGGAATCGACACAAACAGGCACTTGCCTTTACGTGTAAAGACACGAAGACACAGGTTTTAACTCTGAGGCAGACCGCTGGTCCGCAGACGGGGCTCAGCCCGTGAAAGCGGTCTCACTGGCTTGCTGTGGCCCGCGGAGCGTCTCGGTCTATGTGTGAGCGGCCCTGGGCCCGTGGTCACTCTCCGAGGCCTTTCTGCTTGCTTTGCATGAATCCATTGATCCAAGACAGCAACTACCCCCAAGCGTTTCCTGAATATCTTCAATGATGACACAGATTTAACATCTAATTGCAGCATCATAGGTCACTTTACACACGCGTGCCATCCAACAGAGGCCCGCACGTAATTTCATGCCTATTCCTGAATAGATGTCACTAATTGTCACCGGTCAGGCAATGCTGTCCCCCGCGTCTAGGTTTTCATGCGTACACATCTGGCATTGTCTGTCCTGTGCGTCACCACACGGGGAGATGTTTTCGCCACTTGTGAAAATACCTCCGCAGCAGGTAAGGGAGATGCTACGCTTACAATCACTTTATTTTCTCTCCAAGTACTTGAGGGCTGCATCTCTGAATGGATGGTAATTCATCCCACATTAACAAGTTATTAATTAAGGCTGAGGATCTGGGGTTCTCAGCTGTGAAAGACGCCCATGACTTATCTGATTTCCTGGCAGTTAAGAATCGGAAGACAGAGCACCTGAGATGCGAGGGGGGCCCCAAGCGCTGAGCTACACGCGGTCAGAGTCAGCCTCAAGTGCAGGACAATGAGGCTGGGCCTCATCGGTCAGACTGAGTGCTCTGGCAGGTGCCCACCCGAACACGCGTCTGTCTTGCTGCCGAATTTCGTCACTGTGGCTGATAAACAAGACAGGGAGCTGAGGTCCACCAGACGGGAGGGAGGCGGCACGCGGCTGGAAGCCACTTTTTCTGTGGGCATGGCTCTGTGTCCCTGGAGAGGACGAGTCTAAAAGCTGGAGAGGAACATCCTCTCTCTTGGGGACAAGGAGGCAGGTCTCATAAGCTCTAAGCCGGGGTCAGCAGACAAGAGGGCCTCCAGGAAGCCAATGGGACACTCTTCCCCCTTGCCCCCTGGGACGAGCACGAGAGCGGTGACCTCCCTGAGCACAGGAGGGCGGGGAACCGTCTCTTCTTTCCTGTCCTTCCTCCTCCTCATCCCGCCCTCCATGCCCCCCAGTGCCCGACCAGACCCCCGCCCCCCCACTGCCCATAGACTGCGCCGTGATCTGTTCCTTGGTGTGGGGTGGCACAGGCATGGACACCCTCTTGTTGTGGGTGATCTTTTCGGGGATGTGTGTACGGTGAACAGACTTGGATGCCAGGGATAAATGCCTTCCTCCAGAGGAGGGCAGATTTGTTCACCGTCGGGGATAGCGGCATCGCCTTCCATACCACGGGCCGGGCAGGCGCGTGTGTGTCCCACTGCTAAAGACTGGGGATTCCTAAACTCGGGGTTCGTCCACTGAAACACAGCCCAGCGTGTGGATGCTGCTGACCCCTGGCCCTCGGCGGACCTGGTCCACAAGGCTGATGCTCTGACCACTGCTGCAGCCGTGCGTAATCACCTGCCCTTCGGCACCTCGGTACGGGCAGGTGGGCGCGTCCGCTCGCTGCGGGGCGGAGGCTTGCCGCCGCTTCTAGCACTGACCTCCTAGACCTCCCTGTCTCCCGACACAGAACCTGCCGGACGCTGTGTGCCAGGCACGGTGAAGGAAACAGAGTCCGCGCCTGAGAAGGTGCCAGACCAGCCTGCACGTGGCCAAAAACACAAGGCTTTGAAACACAAGAGCCATGAGAAGGTAGGAAGGGCAGGAGAGAACACTTGCTGGAAGGTTCTGGAGAGACTTTGAGGGACACTGCAGATTTATATTAGATTCGGGAAATGGAGGACTCTCTCCCCAGAATGGTATGGAAAGAGGGGCCCGCACTGTCCCAGGACAACCCAAACTCTTGTGACAGGCTCCCCTGGTGTGAAGTGTCCACTGAATAGTCTGATAGGAGTCTCTCTCTTGCTCACTCACGTGCGCGCTCTCTCGCTCTCTCTCGGTGCCTCTGTTTCACATCAGTCCAGACCGAAGGCCCAGGGGCGTGCCTCAACACTTGTATCAGGAAGTGCATCCAAGAACGCTCACAGCGTCGATCCTCAGGACGGCCCAAACCAGGGATGGCTGGATGTCCACCCACCACGGAGCCCCGCGGTGTGTCCGTACGGCGGCACTCACACACCAGGCAGGATGGAGGAGCTACCGGCCTGGCCAGCACAGGACCAACTTCACAGATGGGGTGTGCGGAAAAGACCAGGCACCAACTGCTGTGACGCCCTCCCAACGGCCCACGGTCAACGGCCACCCAGGCCTTGGGGTGAGAGCTGGGGTGGTGACACCCTCGTGGGAGCACGTTTACGGCGAACTGTCAGGAGGGCGGCCCGCCTGCTGTCCTCTGGTCACCTGCAGGCTCAGGTGCA